>CM074437.1:35894891-35909891 GCA_037101425.1 Elopichthys bambusa
AACTTTTTTGGGTGTTATTCCATAAAATTTAGTTTTTATGTGCGTACAAATGTTCAGAACTGTGCTAGCTAACATGTGCTGATTAGCATCTTTGAGCTAGGCTCAAAAGTATCTAAAATTGTCATTACCGAAACATGTGGTGAAGTTTTATTATAAATAAATAAACAAAACAAACAAGTTTCGGTAGTGACATCATTGTTTTGGTAGTGACAAAAGAAAACATAATCGTTTATTTGGGGGAAATAAACAATTTTAGTACAGTTGTGCAAATCATTAGTATTTTAATATGTTTTAGTATGTGAGTTAAAATTCTGTAATGTGATGTAATCACTACCAACACATTACTGTCATTACCGAAACATGGGATGTTTTGTCAAAAATAAAGTATATTGAATTATCAACTAAGATGTTATGATAGTGTTTGATTCAATGTTTATTCAAACTAATGAATCCTTCACTTTGAAATCAGTATGATAAACTTTATGCTTTTTACAAAGATACAACAAATCTCATAAATTACTCTTAAATATTGTTAAATTTTTAATTATTTTAAAATATATATATATTTACAAGGTAGATGTAAACAAAATCTTAATAGGTCAGTGTGACCCTTCTTATTCAATTATTTATTATTGTGTTTCGGTAGTGACAAATTTGAGGAGAGGAAAAATATTCCAAAACTTTCTGAAAATACAATATGAGAGTTACTAGAAATGTGTAGCTTGGATATTATACAATTTGCATATATATCAAATTTGTGGAAAAAGACCAGTTGTTTCCGACTCTGACCTAATTCTGTAGAATGACCCATACAGCACAATTCATACACAGTGGTAAGTGCTTTACATAAAAAATAGTAATCATAAAAAGGTCAAAGAAATGAAAAATGCAATAAAAAAGTTTTTAAATAAAATAAAGAAAAGAATAGGTCACCCTTTATATTAACGTATTGTATTGTCGTATTTATTGTGTTGTATTGCAAAACACAGGTGGATACGGGTAAGGTTAGGACAGGTTTGGGTTGGTTTAAGGGTGTGTTAAGGTGTTGACACTGTAATTATAAATGTCATTACGGAGATTAATTACATGCATGGTTTTTTTAAATATGTGAAAACGTGTACACAATAAGTGCATTGTGTCAATTGATTAATTTAAAAGTTAGTACATAAAGACATTTAATATAAAGCGGTACTAGCTACTGATTACATCTTCAACAGTGTAATTAGACACCTTTTAAAAACAGTGCTTTACAGAAGAGAAATACATGCATTCACAGAGAAGAAAACATACATACACGCATAATAGAAATGAAGACGCACTTCTTTGGATTTGCTTGATAAGCGAAAGAGTTTGTGGTCATTAGACGCTTTCAGCCGGTCAGAGTCACACATTGTCCTGGTCTTTGTGAGCCGTTGTGTCACATGATGCTGTGATGAAGAGTTAACCGCAGGACATCCATCTGTTCGGCCCTTTATAGGTGTCTGCGAACTGCCTGCAGGAAACACACTTATAGACGTGATCTGCGCTGATGTGTGTTTCACTGTGAAGGTGATCTTTACTGCTAGTGTGATGAGGCCTGGTTTATTAAAGTCAAACACTCATTTTTCTTAATGTGGTGCGTTAACACATCGATTACACGTCAACCTGACATCTGCTATAAGGCCTGTTCACACCAAGAACGATATCAGCGTTCACAGCAGCGGATGATATAGTTCTGTTTATTCTCAGTTTTGTCGTCTGTCTCTTTAAAGCAGTTCACACTGAAAATACCAACAAGAAAAAGTGCACTTTTAAAATTCCTGGATGATGCACTTAATTAACTGAAAAAACAGTGTGTGGAATGTTGCATTGTTACAGTTTTCTTTAATAAGCGGAGGGGGAGGAGCTATTTTTGATCCTGAATGACACAAATAACTAGATATGAGTGGTGTTAGCAGTGTGTTAAGGTGCGTTCACGTCACCTCGTAATTCCTGTAGTTACGAGATTCTGGCTTGTAAAAAGCGTTCATGTCCTCGTAGAGCTCGTAATTACAGCTTGTAAGCTGGGAGTTTTCTGAAAGCTCGCAGGTGTACCACCTGACCGCTGTAGATTCATTTAGGCGTTGATAGTGGTGCCATAGAAACGTAGTCCAAGGACGTGAACAGCTTCGAATATAACGTCACGTGTCAAGATTCCGGTAAATACGAGGTGGCGTGAACGCAGCATTACTACACTATCCCCTACACTGCCTCGAGTCAAAATATGCTAGCATGATTAGCATATTTTTAACAAGATGGTAACACAATTGGCATGATGTTAACACCTTTAACACTTTGTTAGCCACATGCTAACACAATTAGCATGTTGCTTGCATGTTTTTAGCAAGATGCTAATACAATTAACATGTTGCTAACATGATTTAAAATTTTGTTAGTCAATGTTGTTAAAATAGCATGTTGTTAAAATAATGTTAACATGTTGCTAGCATGTTTTAACAAGATGTTAACATGATTCGTTTGTTGATAGCATGATGTTAACACAATTAGCATGTTGCTTGCATGTTTTAACAAGATGTTAACATGATTAGCATGTTGCATGCATGTTTTTAGCAAGATGTTAACACAATTAACATGTTGTTAACATGATGCTAACATGATTAGCATGTTTTTAGCAAGATGTTAACACAATTAACATGTTGTTAACATGATGCTAACATGATTAGCATGTTTTTAGCAAGATGTTAACACAATTAGCATGTTGCTAACATGATTTAACATTTTGCTAGTTACATGCTAACACGATTAGCATGTTGTTAGCATAATGTTAACACGTTTAGCATGTTGCTTGCATGTTTTCAGCAAGATGCTAACACATGTTGCTAACATGATTTAAAATTTTGCTAGTCAATGTTGTTAAAATAGCATGTTGTTAAAATAATGTTAACATGTTGCTAGCATGTTTTAACAAGATGTTAACATGATTCGCTTGGTTGTTAGCATGATGTTAACACAATTAGCATGTTGCTTGCATGTTTTTAGCAAGATGCTAACACAATTAACATGTTGTTAATATGATTTAAAAGTTTGCTAGTCAATGTTAAAATAGCATGTTGTTAAAATAATGTTAACATGATTCACTTGTTGTTAGCATGATGTTAACACAATTAGCATGTTGCTTGCATGTTTTAACAAGATGTTAACATGATTAGCATGTTGCATGCATGTTTTTAGCAAGATGCTAACACAATTAACATGTTGTTAACATGATTTAAAATTTTGCTAGTCAATGTTAAAATCATATGTTGTTAAAATAATGTTAACATGATTAACATGTTGTTAGCATGTTTTAACAGGATGTTAACATGATTCACTTGTTGTTAGCATGATGTTAACACAATTAGCATGTTGCTAACATGATTTAACATTTTGCTAGTTACATGCTAACACGATTAGCATGTTGTTAGCATAATGTTAACACGATTAGCATGTTGCTTGCGTGTTCTAATATATATGGTGAGTTTGTAAACAGAATTTAAATAGATGAAAATACATTTTCTGATTTTTATTTAGAAAAAAAAGAGAAAAATGATGATTGAAAGAATCAAACACCTCAAAATTGAAAATTTAAATACCGCTTTGTTGGATGTGTCGCCGACGACACATCCGGTTTTAAAGGGTTAAAGACGCAATTATTATCGAATTGGTTCTCAAAAGTTCTTCGCAGAAACGGCGCATACTTTTAGGGCGTAGTGCAAGTAGGTGAACTGGGCTGTATGCTGACCTCTGCCATTTGAAGAATGGAAATAGGAAGTTCAGACGCGTCACACTGCTGTGAAAACACGTGATGTCCTTCTACAATCAGCAGGACTTGACTTGGTCTGCTGTATGTCAATATAGATTTATTTTTTTTTGTCGGACAGCATTTAAGTTTACATGACACCGCTCTCTTGCAGTTTAAGGTTGATGGCGTGACGTTTCTGCGTGGCTTTTGCATGAGCTGGCAGGAGACTCGGCAAACCACAGCTGCAAAACTCTGGCCACCAGCTGCCTGATGGGAAACGTGTCTGTCTGTGTGAATCATCGTGTTCTAGTGCTTCACTCAGAGTTTACTTATACTACTGACACTTTAACCCTTCAGTGACTGTTTAAATCCACAGCAGGAAGTTACTGTGGATCCCACAGTTGTGAAATATACTTGAAAAATCCTCCTATTACATGTGACAAACGACAAATAATATGTGATTTTTAACAGTATTTTTATTGATTGAAATTAATTTTAATTAGGCTACCTAGCATGCTATTTATTATGCATTAGGCTATTATGCATTGTAAATTATGCAAAGTTACATTTAAATGGTAGAGTTCTCCTTGCTATGTCATGTAGTGTCTCTCTCAGTGAATGGGACACAGATTTTACTAGTAAAATTTATATAATGAATAATATACCTGTCAAATAATGTTCTTAGTCTTTTCTTCCTGTGGGGGAGACTACAATAATTTACTATGAATTAAATGGAAATCAAATTAAATACAATTTATTGTGTAACCAAAATACCAATAATGCCCAGAAGAAAAAAAAAAAAAGAAATAAACAGGACTCTTATTTTGAAATGTCTACACAATTGCAGATTCTTCAGATTCTTACAACCGTCTAAAACATATTATATAAAGGCCATAAAGTAGACATTGTCATAATTCATCAACTAGAGTTCATTAGCAATCGCTTGGCATAAACGTGCACTATTCATTAATTGAGAATCACTTTGAAGCAGTCTGAAGCGCTGTTGCGCGAGGCTATAGAACGCGCAACAGCGCCTCCTTGTGACTTTGCAACATGCAGCACTCTTTGTGAAATATCCACCGCGTCTGCAGCTTCTCTGCTGCGCACGCAGAACGAGCAGGTATGAAGCGCGTAGGGCGAGGGGAGATTTTCCACTAGTTAATCGATCGCGGATGGTTTCATTATCTTGGGCGGATACAAAAGTATAAGAGGATACAAAAGTATAAGAAGTATATATCTGTTAATATACCTGGGCGGCCCGCCCAAGTAAAGTGTATGTGTGGGAAGCACTGATCATGATGCATTTATCTTTCTGCAAACTGCTGATTGCACTCATCTCAGTAGTGTTTGTTCAGTGAACCACACGATGTCCAGATTAATATTTTGTGCTTTTCAAAATCATTTGCTCGTCCTCGTGTCATTTGTGTAGCACAAAATACGTCTTTGTCTATACAATTAAAGTGAATGGGGTCCATAGGGCCATATAAAATCCGTTTTATTTTTTTGCAAATTCTGTTTTTTCCTGTTTTAATTTTTTAGACTCCATTTTAATGGTTAAATTAAATTTTAGTAACCAAAAAGCATGTCTAATTAATTGAAATCATGAAACTTATACAATTTAACAACAATTTATTAAAAGTTTAACAAAAATTACATTTTTAGGACCCTAATTTTTTGTATTATTTTAATATTTAGTATAATTATTAGTATTAGTATTACATTCAGACGTAGCTAAATTCTACTGTACAACAGTAATATATTTCTGTCACAATTTCTTCAAGTTAAACCAAACTTTTATTTTGACAGGTTGCAGTGAAGACCTTTGAGTTTCTGTGTGTTTATAATATGATTATAGTTTTTCTCAAATGAACTGCGAGCGTCACGTGTGCTTCAGTGTGTGTGGTAAATGAAACCATGTGTCTGCGGCATTCAGACACACAGAACATGCAAGATTCATATTTAAATATTCTTTTTGTGGTTTAAGATTCACAGACACTAGTTTGGGTGAACAATTCCTTTAAGATCCATTAAGATTGTTTCAAACACATTTTTAAATCTAGATACTCTAGATATGCTAAATGTGCAGAATGTGAGACTGGCCCACAGGGGCGTTATAATGGGACAGAACGAGAGTCTCTGATCGGTCTGTCGGTGTGTTTAGCTCATTAATCGTCTGGAGGCTTGTGAAAAGTGCAGCGTGTTTTGTGTCTCCGTTCATTCAGCGGCTTTATCAGCGATTCTGATTCAGAGCAATGCACGTGTTCTTTTAGGAGAGATGCATCTTCCATCTTCCACACACATGCACCGGACGGACACACAGGTCACTGACGCTCAGTGTTTAGTCGGAGCGCTGCAGGGGAGGTCATTACATCACACGCTATAAATACACTGCAGATCGCTGACGTTTGGAACAGAGCAGCTCGAGAGTGTGAGTGTGTGTGTGTGAGTGTGTGTGTGTGTGTGTGTGAGTGTGTGTGAGTGTGTGTGAGTGTGTGTGAGTGTGTGTGAGTGTGTGTGTGAGTGTGTGTGAGTGTGTGTGAGTGTGTGTGTGTGAGTGTGTGTGAGTGTGTGTGAGTGTGTGTGAGTGTGTGTGAGTGTGTGTGAGTGTGTGTGAGTGTGTGTGTGAGAGTGTGAGAGTGTGAGAGTGTGAGAGTGTGAGAGTGTGAGAGTGTGAGTGTGTGAGTGTGTGAGTGTGTGAGTGTGTGAGTGTGTGAGTGTGTGAGTGTGTGAGTGAGTGAGTGTGTGAGTGAGTGTGCGTGCGAGCGAGTGTGCGTGCGAGCGAGTGTGCGTGCGTGCGAGTGTGTGTGTGTGCGAGCGAGTGTGCGTGCGAGCGAGTGTGCGTGCGAGCGAGTGTGCGTGCGAGCGAGTGTGCGTGCGAGCGAGTGTGCGTGCGAGCGAGTGTGCGTGCGAGCGAGTGTGCGTGCGAGCGAGTGTGTGTGTGTGCGAGCGAGTGTGTGTGTGTGTGTGCGAGCGAGTGTGTGTGTGTGTGCGAGCGAGTGTGTGTGTGTGTGCGAGCGAGTGTGTGTGTGTGTGCGAGCGAGTGTGTGTGTGTGTGCGAGCGAGTGTGTGTGTGTGTGCGAGCGAGTGTGTGTGTGTGTGCGAGCGAGTGTTTGAGTGTACTGAATTTGAGTGAGTGTTTGCGCTTGTCTGTGTGTCTGTCTGTGTGTCTGTCTGTGTGTGTGTGTGTGTGTGTGTGTGTGTGTGTGCGTGTGCAGGTACCCATCTGGTGTCAGTGCAGCGGATGTGGTTGTTTTTGGGCTCACTGATTTGAGGGACTCATCTAGTTCTCGTCATGCATCACTACAGGAAGCTCTGGCATCTCAGAGCATAAACCACTGACATTTGCAGCGATGCTGTCAGTTTTTCCCATTGTCAGAGGCTTTTGTTTGTGAAGTGCAGTTCAAACACTCTGGAGAAACATCTGATAGAGCGTTTGATGGACGTGTGTACAGTCAGACATTCGAAGCAGCAACACAGATTTATTCAGTTCATTAGTCAGTAGATTTCTACATCAGAGTGATGAAGAAGAATAAGTTATACTTTGGTCACAGGACTGACTCATGTTTTTAAACCCTTGTGTGTTTCCTCCGTGTGTGACGCAGATGTGTGTGTGTGTTGTGGGATGTGTGTGTCAGCCAACAGGGGACATGTAACACGACACCCCACCGCCATTTTATCTTCTTCAGACACCCAATACACAAAGCGTGATGGTCACCTGACCCTCATAACGCTGCTCTGGATTGTTTAGTTTCATGTGTCTTTAGTTGTCAAGAAAAGGAAAAGTGTAACAGCTTGAAGAGTGAGTCACTGCTGTGCTGGAATGCTGCGGTCAGTGCGATGATGAGCAGTTACACAGATGAAGCTGAGGACGCCTCAACCATAGACTGTGAAAAAGGTGGAGGATGCGTCTACGCTTCCTTCAAAATATCCAAAAGATCCCAGTAACGGTCATTGCCAACGACATCATTCAGAGCCCGAGTCTGCGTGGTCCGCCCACACTCACTCGCAGTCACAGCTGTCAATCATGATGTTACATTCCTTTTTTATAGCATCAAATAACTAACTGAAATGGAAAAACAAACTGTGATACGAGCTACCTAAAATGACAAAATAACATTATTTTTTTTTTAGTTTTGCTCGCATCCTATTCGATTACATGGAGAGGGTGGGGCTTATGTACTGCAGCCAGCCACCAGGGGGCGATCGACAAGCTTTGCTTCACTCGTTTGGAGATCTGAAGCGAGTGACTGTGGTTGGATCATTTCTGTCACTTAAACCAGCATTTGACGGACTTCTGAGCATTTGTTCTAAAGATTGTTGTCCGGTCGCTAATATTAGTTTGCGCCACACAACTTCTTGATGTCCATGTTTCTCGTTTACATTGGTGTGAAATGACAGATGTTGCTGCTGTATTCTGTGCACACACACACAATTATAATTCAGATTCACTCCAGCTTTAAAAAGTAACCACTTTGAACGTGGCCTAACTTCATTTTTGCAAAACAACTTTTTATTCACAAACACACTTTGAAGCATCCGTTTTTAGTTGAACAGTGAATGAGGACTGAGATCGTCAAATGTAAAAACATGTTAATAAAAACACATTGATATGTGGTTGCTGGGGGTTCTTCTCAAGTCTTTTGTGATCTTCTCATCCAGCTGGTGACGGTGTTTGAGAACTAGTAATGCTTGTACTAACCAGCAGCAATAACTAGTGATCTCAGTGTTGTTTCCTGCAGTGCTTTCCTGTTTGGATGTGTCTCTCCTCTCAAAGGGTTAACTCTTCTTGTCGTCTGTCTGTCTCTCTCCGTCACGCACACTTACCAGTTTCAACCGGTTCTCAGGAAAGTGCGTTGTGTGCCCCATGGAATCCTGGGAAGGGTCATGTGTGTCTCTGTGATGTCACTGGGTGGGAGAGAAAAAACAACTTGAGTCAGCTTTCCATTATCTGTGCGTGCATGCGTGCGTGCGCGCGCACGCGTGTGTGTGTGTGTGTGTGTGTACTGTGACTCTTCCTGTAATTCAGGAAGTGTGCTGATCAGAGTGTGTGGTGTGACTCTCCTGTAGGAATGAGTTGATGTTTTGTGGTTTTCTTTCTTGGTTGCTGAAACTTTCTGTTGTGCTTCAGTCAACAGTCAGACCTGCAGGGAGCTGTACATCTCTGTCCGTCCGTCTGTCTGTCTGTTTATCTTTCCTTTTGTCTCTCTGTCCATCAATTCAGTTGAGCTTTATTGGCATGACTGTGGGATGGCACAATGTTGCCAAAGCAATAAACATGTAACAAGTTATACAGGTATAGATATAGATAAATAAATAAAAGGAAGGGGGAAAAGAAACATATACATGGCTATATTGTGTATATGTTATCACATGACTTAACAAGTGGTAAAAATACAGGGTAAATAAATACAGAGAGCAGTAATGAGATTGAAAACAACAAAAAAATGAAAGAAGAGGGAGGCAGCACATACTGCGCAGCCAGGTGGATACACTTCTCTTTCTCTCCCAAAGTATAACCGAGTTTGTCTGTGTGGCTTGCTTGCTGGAATTCAGGTAGAATTTGAGCAATTTGGTTGAAATAAGTTTCTCTATAAGTGCAGTTCATCGTCTGCGACGGCGGTCGCTCAAACGATACTTCGTCAGGAGCTTTCTCTGACGATAGTCTTTCATTTTCATCAAGTAAGGTGCCAGTCTTTATTTTGTGAAAGTACTTCAATTTGCTTATTTGTGCTACTTCGATCTGCCAATCATGGATGTGTTCTTTCTGGGTTCTTTGACCTATTTCTTTCATTTTTGAGAGTTTTAATTGAATTGTTGAATTTAGTTGGTGCACTAAATAGTGCAAGGGGTCATTCTCTGGGTGTCCTGCCCTGTATGTTAGAGCGCAGTGATGGTAGGCATCTGTCGGTGAGTCTGAACTTCGCTGCTCTCTTCTGGATTTCAGATAGGAGAGGGAATCTGCCCAGTTCTGCCCTGCAACCCAGACTAAGACCCAGAACTCGAGGTGGAAAATTTCAACAGGGTTTTTGTTCCACAATTCATAATTTAATTTAAATTTGGGGCCCCAGATTTCACAGATTTGCTGTAATAAGCCCTGCGTGCCTTATCGGTCAGACCTTTTATTGCCATCTCAAATTGTCCAGAAGATGAGATTGTGAGACCCAAATAATTATAATATGTGACATGATTAAGAAGTGTTCCCCCGATTGTAAAATTATATTTTTTGTCACTAAGGCGAGGTTTTTTTTTTTTTTTTGGAAGATCATGATTTTGGATTTTTCCATGTTAATTGGTAAGGCCCAGTCGCTACTGTACTGGCTTTCATGCAGTCCCTCTTCATGAGGTGACCGCAGCAGAAGGTCGTCAGGAGGCATTTGATTTCTCTGCCCTCGAGGGTCAGACCAGGATCATCTCTCTGTCCGTCTGTCCTTCCATCTCTCTGTCCGTCTGTCTTTCCGTCTCTGTCCATCTCTCTGTCCGTCTGTCCTTCCATCTGTCTGTCCGTCTCTCTGTCCGTCTGTCTTTCCGTCTCTGTCCATCTCTCTGTCCTTCTCTCTGTCCTTCCATCTCTCTGTCCGTCTGTCTTTCCGTCTCTGTCCATCTCGCTGTCCTTCCGTCTCTGTCCATCTCTCTGTCCGTCCATCTGTCCTTCTCATCTCTCTGTCCATCTATCCTTCAGTCTCTTTGTCCATCTGTCTGTCTCTCTGTCCGTCTGTTTGTCCCCTGTCCTTCTGTCTCTCTGTCCATCTTTTGCTGTACTTCTGTCTGTTCTTCCGTCTCTGTCCGTCTGTCCTTCTGTCTGTCCGTCATGCTGTTTGTTTGTCCATCTGTCTTTCTGTCTCTGTCCATCTCTCTGTCCTTCCGTCTCTCTGTCCGTCTCTGTCCTTCCATCTGTCTGTCCTTCCGTCTCTTTGTCTGTCCATCTGTCCGTCTCTCTGTCTATCTCTGTCCATCTGGCCTTCCGTCTCTCTGTCCTTCTGTCTCTTTGTCCGTCTGTCCTTCAGTCTCTCTGTCCATCTGTCCTTCTGTCTGTCCATCTGTCCGTCTCTCTGTCCATATGTCCTTCCGTCCGTCTCTCTGTCCATATGTCCTTCCGTCTCTCTGTCCGTCTGTTTGTCCACTGTCCTTCTGTCTGTCCTTCTGTCTGTCCTTCCGTCTCTGTCCATCTGTTCTTCCATCTCTGTCCTTCTGTCAGTCTCTCTGTCCTTCCGTCTCTCTGTCCGTCTGTCCTTCCATTTGTCTGTCTGTCTTTCCGTCTCTGTCCATCTCTGTCCGTCTGTCCTTCCATCTGTCTGTCCGTCTCTCTGTCCGTCTGTCCTTCCATCTGTCTGTCCGTCTGTCCTTCCGTCCTTCCATCTGTCTGTCCGTCTGTCTTTCCGTCTCTGTCCATCTCTCTGCTCCTCTGTCCTTCCATCTTTGTCTGTCCATCTCTCTGTCTATCTCTGTCCATCTGGCCTTCCGTCTCTGTCCATCTCTCTGTCCGTCTGTCCTTCTCGTCTCTGTCCATCTATCCTTCAGTCTCTCTGTCCATCTGTTCTTCCGTCTCTGTCCTTCTGTCTGTTTGTCCGTCACGCTGTTTGTTTGTCCGTCTTTCTTTCCATCTCTGTCCTTCCGTCTCTCTGTCTGTCTGTCCTTCCATCTGTCTGTCCTTCCGTCTGTCTGTCTGTCTGTCCTTCCATCTATCTGTCCATCTCGCTATCCTTCCGTCTCTGTCCTTCTCGTCTCTGTCCATCTATCCTTCAGTCTCTCTGTCCATCTGTCCTTCCGTCTCTCTGTCCGTCTGTTTGTCCGCTGTCCTTCCGTCTCTGTCCATCTATCCTTCAGTCTCTCTGTCCATCTGTCCTTCCGTCTCTCTGTCCAAAAAAATTGGACACATGATTGTGTGTGTCGATTGTGTCACATGACCCTTTTCTCCATCCGTGGTCATTGGAACATATGACAAAAAAAACAAACAAGCTGACAGTCCTCAATTGTACAAATTAGAATTTGAATGCCAGAAGCTGATCTCAGATCAGACCGTTGAAGGTTCACGATTCATCTGCCATCATGAGGATGATGATGTGTTTCCTGTTCAGGTCATGATTTCACCATGTTTCAGTGATTTAACAGATGTCACGAGTGATGATGTTTTTCTGTGTCCAGCTGCGGTCATGTCTGAGGAGGCAGTGCGGCGGACGCGCAGTCAGAAGCGCGCACTGGAGAGGGAGTCTCTGCCCACGGACAGCAAGCGTCTGAAGCTGGATGGCGTCGAGCGGTCCAGATCACTTCAGGCCTCCAGCATCCTGAGCGGCGGCGAGGTGAAGGCCACCATCAAAGTGGAGGTCCAGACGAGAGACGAGCCCATGGACGGGAGCGCCGGCAACATGTGAGGAACCTTTACATCAGCCTGAGACCATCAGTGACATTACTAAACGAATAGGGAAATAAGCTTTCAGGTGTCCAGCATTTCAGTATGAAACCAGCACCTGCTACAATACTAGGGCCCTTGATCTCCGCCATGCAGAAAATGCGGATGGAATTGCGGAATCCATTCATAAAAACGGAATTTACTGTATAACGTGGAATGTCACGAAATTTGTCAAATTTGTGATGAATGCATAAGAAGTAGTTCAGTACACTAAAACCAAATCATGATATAGACTAGTGTCCGTGAATATGTAAAAAGACAATTTAAACATGAATCCTGCATGTTCTGTGTGAATGAATGGCGCAGACGCATGGGTTCATTTCTCGCACACGTGACACTCGCCGTGTTTTCAGCCTCTGCCGTCTCACTATACGAGGGCATGAACGCATAACCTTCATCTCCACAGTCTTCATCAGCATTTTACCATTTAATTTGATAAAAACTATCCTCATATCATAAACGCACAGAAACTCAAAGGTCTTCACTGCAACCTGTCAAAATAAAAGTTCGATTTAACTTGAAGAAATTGTGACAAAAATATATTACAGTAGAATTTAGCCATGTGTCAATGTAATAATAATACTAACACTAATAATAATATTTTTTTAAAGGAATAATCACAATTTTTCTTCCATGTTTTAATTTTAACAGTAAAACAAAGTTTGTTTGACAAAACAAGTCTGATTAAAAGTTAAATTCATATTTTATGCCTTCATTTGATTGCCAAAAAAACAAACAAAAACAAAACATTTCATAAAATATTTGTATTCAATTAATTAGACATGCTTTTTGATTATTAAAATTTAATTAAACCATTAAACTGGAATACAGAATTTGGTAAAAAATAAAAACGAAATTTGAGAAAGAAAAAATAACATTTCATAGGGTCCTAAAAATTTTTAATAAATTGTTGTTAAATTGTATGAGTTGCATGATTTCAGTTACTTAGCCATGCTATTTGATTACTAAAATGTAATCTGACCAATAAATAAAACTGATTTCATCGCGCCCAACAATACTGAATCATCAAAAAAAACATTCATGGCCAGATGTTTATCAATAGGGCTTCGATTTTAATTGATTCTCATTTTGATGAACCGATACTGATACTTAAAAATTAAAAATTAATACTACTGATATGAAACAAAGTCTCCGCTTTCTTATCATGAAATTCAAACAATAAATGTTGTTTTGACGAGAAGAAAACTCCTATATTGTACGATGAGGCCATTTTCAGATGTTTGGTGTCCGTGAATGTGCTCATCATCAACAGCTTTATGTGATTTTTGAACTGAGCATGATGGGTAGTTTGATGTTTGCTGGAAATTCAGTTTCTGAAATGACTGGCGTCTCTGCTTGTCGCGTCGCGTCTCACTGACTTTCCTCTATTTCATCTTGTATCTAAAGTGGAAGACCAAAGTTAAAATGGCTGTATAAACTGATCCGTCTCTGTTGCTAATAATTTATAATTTTTAATAGGTACTGCGATCATGCTAAGTGTGGAACAGGAAGTTGTGTGTGTGTGTGTGTGACTAGGATGTTTTTCTTGTACAGTCAGTGTGCGAGTTACTGTGTTCTATTAATACACACTATGAGCCGAGTGATAGTTTGACACTAGTGTGTGTGTGTGTGTGTGTGTGTGTGTGTGTGTGTGTGTGTGTGTGTGTGTGTGTGTGTCCTGCCCCCCCCACCACCCCTCCCCAAAGTTTCTCCATTTTCTCGCAGCACCTGAACGCTCCTTCACTTCACAAAATGAAGGCCATGTGTCACTAACCGGTTCCAGCCGGCTGGTTGTCATGGTTTCCAGTATGGGAGGGGGAGGGGGTGTCACATGACATCAGGGAACATGTGGT
Source organism: Elopichthys bambusa (assembly GCA_037101425.1). Taxonomy (NCBI): domain Eukaryota; kingdom Metazoa; phylum Chordata; class Actinopteri; order Cypriniformes; family Xenocyprididae; genus Elopichthys; species Elopichthys bambusa. Next base: position 35,908,912 of record CM074437.1, read on the forward strand.
GGGTCACGTGATGTGTGTTTAGTTGGGTGATTAATGCACAGGAAGAGTCTCATCTCACACAAAGACAGTCTTCATGCTGGAGTTCAGTGATCCGTCCTGTGCTCATGGGAAACCAGAACTTCTGCCGTCCGCTTCAAGTTTATTCCTGTAGAGCTGTTCACAATACATAGTGTTTCAAAGCAGCTTCACAGAAAATGCTTGTTTCAAGTATTCCGTCATTAGTCAGAGATCTGTAATGTGTGTTATGTGGTTCGTTAACATCATGTATTCAGTTTAGCAGACATAATGAACGTTTGGATATAAGGATAATATACGAGTTTTTGTTTACCCTTATCCTCGCAATTGTCGCCTGAAAGCATCGCAAATGCCGGATCCAAAATGTTTAGAAACAGGGAAGCAAAAGAAGAAGAATTAGCATAGCTGCTGTTCATTGCATATGATGATCATGTGTGTTTGTTACGATTTCATCAGATATGATTAGGTTTATGTGAGTGCTTGGCTAAAGAGCAAGTTGATTCTGTCCATTAAGAGCCCTGAGACTGAAGTCCCAGCATTACTAGCGCTCAGTTTCTTACTTCAGTTTCATTTGCATGCTGGCTGAACTCAACACACGCTCGGCTTTCACTTTCACTTTATATTCACCAGTGTGTCGCGTACGTGTCCCTCATTAACTTACATGTTAGGATCATTTATTCCAGGGCTTCAAGCTAATAATTCATTAAGTACTAAAAATGTAAAATTAAAATATTTTTAAAATCAAAATGAAACACTAAAAAGATGAATAAATAAACATTTATCTAAAATATTTATTTAAATAAATGTATTTATTTTTAAGTAAATAATAATAATTTATTACATATTAATACATTAAATTATTACATAAATTATTATATAAAATGTATTTAAATAAACTTGTATTTATTTAAATAATATTACATATTACTATATAAAATATTGAAATAAACAAACATTTATTTTTA
>CM074437.1:35917391-35929891 GCA_037101425.1 Elopichthys bambusa
AATAATAGCATATTTTTTAATGTTCATATTATTGTAATATCATATTATTCATTTATTATTATTTTCATATCATATTATTTTTTTATCGTATTATTATTTTCATATTCATATAGTTTGATCTTAATAAAATATTGTTTTCATATTATTTATTATCATATATTTTCATAATATTCATATTATTGTAATATATTGTTTTCATATTATTCATGTTGTTATTATTAGTAGTAGTGTAGTAATAATCATATAGTGATGTTATCATATTCTTTCCATAATATTCATATTCAGAGAAAATATATATATTTCATAATATTCTCTCTGAATGTCATTCATTAGATACAAATATCATTAGATATTGTAAGAATGATGGAGATTGTCACGTGACGTGATGCGGTATTGTTCTGTGCAACAGAAACAGGCTTTAATGTGTGTGTGTGTGTGTGTCACAGGTAAACAGGGTCTGTACGCCGGTTTAGTGGTCAGCGCTGGAGAGCCGTCCTGCTGCTCTCAGTGTAAGACAGACTTCACCTGCCGCTGGCGCAAAGACAAGGGCGGAGCCACGATGTGTGAGCAGTGCATGTCGTCCAATCACAAGAAGGTCCTGAAGACCGAGCACACCAATCGGCTGAAGGCAGCGTTCGTGAAGGCGCTTCAGCAGGAGCAGGAGATTGAGCAGCGCATCCTGCACCAGGCCACGCCCCCTGCCTCTTCATCATCATCATCATCCTCCTCCTCTGCTCACGGGGTGAAACAGCGCTCGCTGCAGCAGACGATGAGCCGCCACCCTGCAGCCATCAAACAGGTGAGGCGTCACTGCACAGCTGTGTGAAGCTGGCTGTGTTTATCCGGCAGGAAATGATGCAGATGTTTTTCCTCCAGGTTTCTCCGTCGTCCCGTAGCGTGCAGCAGTCCATGGCCGGTATACGCGCCATCCCGCACTCCTTCTCGCCCTCCTCTCAACTGCAGAACGCAGTGGCGGCCGCCGCACTGGTCAACAGGCCAGGTAAGCATGCAGTGCGTCAGGGGTCAAAGGTCAGCAGAGGCAGCAGCAGGAGCTCCGACCCCACGACCTCCTCCGGCTGGAGGAAGCGGAGCCGCGGCGCAGCAGGTAGATTCTGGTCAAAACTCCCTCGACGACACGATGATCGCTTCTACCTCTGTCATTTATATATTGCTTGTTTTTATGTTTTCAGGTTTTGTTTCAATTTTAGTTTATTTTAAAGTAACTTTATGTGCTTTTGTCATTTTTAGTAGTTTTTCTGCTAAATATTACTATTTGGGTTTGATTTATTTCGCTGGTCTGGACGGCATGCTGTCAATCAGACCTCAGGAACCGCCCAAAATGCCACAGTAACCAATCAGGGGAAAAAATAAAAATATTTTTTAAAGTCACGTGGGAATCGCTTTTCAGGGTCAGAGTTCATGAGGTTTCCTTATAAACATTTAAAGACAGAGTTACTGTGAGCTACGAGGTTGTTAATCGATAGTTTATGCTTCTGTTGTTTGCATTATTTCAACTTATTTTTTTACAATAATCAAGTTTAACAGCAGAATTTAAAAAACTGCATTACCCATGATTCTGTACAGAAAATTCCACCAATCAGAGAGTTGTGGTGATCTATATTATATCACATTATTATTTTCATGTTAATCATATTAGTTTTGTCCTTGTTATTATAATATTATTTTCATATTATTTATATTATGATTATTGTAATATTATCATATTACTTCTATTTTATCATATTTTATCACATTATTTATTTCATATTATTTATTGCTATTATTTTTAATTTATTGTTAATATTATTGTATTATTATTTTCATATTATTATTATCTGTCTCCTTACACTCTCAAAATACGCATTCGTATGTGGGCGATTCTACAGAATTGGTGCAACATCCCACAACCATAAAACACATTTAAAAGGCATTTAAGTATTCAAATATAGATGTTTACTAAGATCCTTCTATTATCTATTGAATCCCACAATAATATTTAAAATATCAGTAAGCTTAATATATATAAAGTCATCATTTATTGGGCACTTTCAATTGGGAGGTGTCTGTCCTGAACCCTAACCCCTAAATTTCAACCTGTGAAAATACTTTTTTCCATTATTTTTATATATATTTTAATTTTAAATCATGAAACTTTATGTTAAAAAAGTGTGTCCCGCATTTTCATGTCACTACCGAAACAGTGTGTTTTAGTCCATTGGCTGAGACTGATTTTAATAACTTCTACATTTCTGATCAGGTATATATCCCTGTGTCCCTCCCTCTCATAGCCTCTCTTTCACAGTAGATAGGTCCATCATTTTGAGCTAAATGTGTTCAAACGTCTGAAAACCTGTGTGTAACTTTAAGGAACGTCACTACCGAACGCCTTTTTCTGCAATTAAGCAAACTTTTTTGGGTGTTATTCCATAAAATTTAGTTTTTATGTGCGTACAAATGTTCAGAACTGTGCTAGCTAACATGTGCTGATTAGCATCTTTGAGCTAGGCTCAAAAGTATCTAAAATTGTCATTACCGAAATGTGAAGTTTTGGTAGTGACATCATTGTTTTGGTAGTGACAAAACAAAACATAATCATTTATTTGGGGGAAATAAACACAATTTTAGTACAGTTGTGCAAATCATTATGTATTTTAATGTTTTATTAGTGTTTTAGTATGCGAGTTAAAATTCTGTATTGTGATGTAATCACTACCAACACATTACTGTCATTACCGAAACGAGATGTTTTGTCAAAAATAAAGTATATTGAATTATCAACTAAGATGTTATTATAGTGTTTGGTTCTATGTTTATTCAGACTAATGAATCCTTCACTTTGAATAAACATTATAAAGAAAAGAAAGATTGGATTTAAAATACAACAAATCTCATCAATCACACTTGAAATATTGTTAAAATTGTAATTGTTATTGATTTACCTGTGAGAACTTTTTTTAAAAAATAGCAAAAAAATTATTTACAAGGCAGATGTAAACAAAATCTTAATAGGTCAGTGTGACCCTTCTTATTCAATTATTTATTATTGTGTTTCGGTAGTGACAAATTTGAGGAGAGGAAAAATATTCCAAAACTTTCTGAAAATACAATATGAGAGTTACTAGAAATGTGTAGCTTGGATATTATGCAATTTATAAACATACAAAAATTTGTTTGTTTCCAACTCTGTAGAATGGCCCATATATGCATATTTTGCAATAAACTTCAAATATATTGTTTCTATAGATATAATCAACATTTTATGTTTCTCCATGGTTTTTAATTTGATTATGTCTTCATGGGATTGTAGTTCTTTCACTCATTAAAGCCGTTCAGTTCACAGTCTTTTTGTCTGATTTTCAAATACATTTTTGCTTCAAATTAGGTGTGACGATGGCCTATGTGAACCCCAGCCTGTCGGTGCACAAGACGTCGTCGTCAGCAGCGGTGGAGCGTCACAGAGAGTATCTGCTCGACATGATCCCGTCTCGCTCCGTCTCACAGCCCACAAACACCTGGAAGTAAGGAAGTGATGGGATTCAGGATGCGTTCACGCCGGAGCGCTGAGCCGCTTCTCCAGGTTTATTCATCCAAGGGCTGTTCACTCTCACGGGTGAGTTTGTACTGAACCGCGGCAGAATCACATCTGATCCGGATCACTTCTGCTCCCGCAAATATAAAAGACTCTTTCGGAACAAGAGGAAAAGACTGAAAACAAACCAAAAACATCACGGAACAAACTGATGGATGCAAACGAGGCGCGTTCAGGGTTTGTGTTTGTGTTTATTTTTTATTTAGATTTCTTTGACTGTTAAATTATATGAGTGTGTTTGAAGGATGTTTGTCGTCACACGTTTGACCCAAACACGCATTTATGATTTGTATTGTTTTAATTGTCACAACTCATAGTTGACTCTTTGTCTAAATTAATTAGTTTTCCGAGTTTTGAGTCAGTTGAAGTTTCAAACATTTGTTCATATTTTTGCAGTCAGTAAGGATTATATTGTGGATTCTCTCTATATATATAAATATAAAACAGTTGCTTCAAATAGTTTCTGAGATGATTCCATTAATAACTGCTTTAATTAAAAGATAATTGGTATCCTCAGATTATTATTTGATGAGCTGCTGATTATTCGTTTAAAGCATCTGTGTTTATGAGTCAAACACATTTGGGCTTCATTTAACATCTAATGATGATGATGATGATTATGTCCAGCTCTGATTGGTTAATCTGTGCACACTAAACCTCAAGCATTATTCCTATAGGCCCGTGAGGTTTCAGTTTAAATATTCATGATGTTCCCGCCCACCGAACAGATGATGTCACCAAAGCGTTTGTCATTTTTTGTTTTCAGGGTTACGAACAGACACAGAGTGATGCATTTCCTGCAACATGTACAAAGTTACAGTTTGTTAGATTGATCTTTGTTCCTGTAATAAAAAGTTTAACCCTTTCATTGACTGGAGATCTTCATTCAGTTGAACCCATGAAATCATAATTCCAGTTGCACTGATTCCTACGGAAATGATGGATTTATTAACAACGGTAAATGTGAGCAACCATCTCACATCAGATAAAATGTTTGCAATTCATTGTTCATCTCATCAGAATACACAAATACTTCTGAATGTTGTCATAACTAGCCAAACTTTAACCCCTTGTCTGCCACAAACTAACGATAAGAAGAAGAAAACTTGGTTTTGTCTGTGGCATTTAACAATGTATATAGTACATAACTATTAAATTGTAACTTTAAATTACTCGTGGCAAGAATGAGCTCGGCAAAAGGCGGATTCGAACCCGCGTCGATCGCGTTTAAAAGTCAGTTTTCCGAGTCTGACTCGCTACCGCTGTACCACTGAAGACGTAAATTCCACGTGTCAATTTTTAAGTATGTATTCACGTTACTATATTGTTATGGACAGAGTTTTAATGAAATAAAGGTTTGTGGGTTTAAGCTGGAGGTTTCTTCCGCAAAGCAGGACACACATTAGATTAACATTAAACGCGGTAAAAATGATTTGATTGTGCTGTTCTTCATAAGCACACAGCGGCTAGCGCTGGCTTTCATTTGTCCCGCAGTGCGCGTGTGTGGCGGACAGGAGGCGCTAGAGAGCAGCGCTCGTTCACACTCACCGCAGCCGAAGAAGACGCGATCGGAGCGGAGCGGCGCTGGACGGAACGATGGCGGCGTCCAAGGTGAAGCAGGACATGCCTCCGCCCGGAGGATACGGTCCCATAGATTACCGGAGAAACCTGCCGCGACGAGGACTGTCCGGTACGTGCGTTCGTGAGGAGATTTAAGGCGATGATCAATGTGGGATTCATTACACAAACACACACACAGAGAGAGAGAGAGAGAGAGAGAGAGAGTTCAAATGGGTCCATCATCATAATCTCAAACACATTGAGCGAGATTCTGCATTAAATAATCGCAATAAAACACCATCTGAAGGGTTTAATCTAGTTTTTACAGTCAGTTTGACCTCATCAACATCATCTGTTCTGTTGTTGATCTGCTGAAACTCACTGATGATCATGTTTAATCATATTTACATTAAAGTAGAGCTTTATGTAGCCTGTATGTGACCTTAATGGATCACTTTAAAGTTGTGGTTTACAGTCCTGGAAATGAGTACGATGTAAACAAGTCTTGAGTAGTTGCTTTAGTGAGTTTGAACTCCTGATTGTTGATTCACTACATTCGATTCTGGACAATTGAGAATCACAACCAGAGATCACGATTCTGATGAACACGCAAATAAACAAAATAACATGTGGTTTACTAGAGGTTCTGACGAAATGTTAATTGCTGCATTCTGATTAAAATGTGTAATTAGTTTTAATGAATTATTTTTTTTTTAAAAAACGGGTGATTCAATGACTCACTCACATACATCACTTGTTTCATTACTGGATGAATCGGTGTTTTGAATAAATCACTTGAGTGATTCATTGACATGCATTTTTAACAGTCACTTGTCGCCACCTACTGGTGCAACGATGTAATTGATACAATCTTTATTTGAAACATCAAGATATCAAACATTCTTTTAGCATGTTGCGAGTAAGTTTTAACACATTTTTAGCATGAATTAACATGTTAGTAAGTTTTAGCAAATTACTAGCATTAATTTACATGCCGTTAGCATGTTTTCATTTATTGCTAACATGAATTAGCATGTTTTAGCACGTTGTTAACATGAATTATGTTGTTAGCATGAATTAGCATGTTGTTAACACGAATTATGTTGTTAACATGAATTAGCATGTTTCAAGTAAGTTTTAGCAAATTACTAGCATGAATTAGCATGCTGTTAGCATGTTTTAAATTTATTGATGGCATTAATTAACATGTAAGTTTTAGCATGTTGCTAGCATGAGTTAGCATGTTGCGAGTAAGTTTTAACACATTGCTAGTATGAATTAGCATGTTGCGAGTAAGTTTTATCAAATTACTAGCATGAATTTACATGCTGTTAGCATGTTTTCATTTATTGCTAACATGAATTGGCATGTTTGTAAGTTTTATCACATTGTTAACATGAATTATGTTGTTAGCATGAATTAGCATGTTGGTAACATGAATTAGCATGTTTCAAGTAAGTTGTTGTTAGTAAGTTTTTAGCAAATTACTAGCATACTGTTAGCATGTTTTAAATTTATTGATGGCATTAATTAACATGTAAGTTTTAACACATTGCTAGCATGAATTACATGTTGCTAGCAAGTTTTAGCACATTACTAACATGAATTAGCATGTCGTCTGTAAGTTTTAGCACGTCAACATGAAATAACATGTTGCGAGTATGTTTTAACACATTGCTAACGTGAATTAACATATTGTCAGCAAGTTGTAGCACATTACTAGCATGAATTAACATGCTGTTAGCATATTTTAATTTATTGCTGGCATGAATTAGCATGTTTGTAAGTTTTAGCACATTGTTAACATGAATTGTTGCTAACATGAATTATGTTGCGAGTAAGTTTTAACACATTGTTAGCATGAATTAATGTTGCTAGTAAATTTTAGCACATTACTAACATGAATTAGCATATTAGTAAGTTTTAGCATGTTGTTAGCGTGATTTAGCATGTTTGCTAGTAAGTTTTAGCACATAATTAGCATGCTGACATGTTTTAATTTATTGCTAACATGAATTGGCATGTTGTGAACGTGTTAGCATGATTTAACTTGCTAGTAAGTTTTAGCACCGAATTAGCATGTATGTAAGTTTATATGTTGTTAGCCTGATTTAGCATGTTGCTAGTAAGTTTTAACACATTACCATGAATTAACATGCTGATAGCATGTTTTAACTTAATGGTAACATTGTTTAATGGTAACAAGTTTTAGCACATTGTTAGCATGAAAATACTTTCAAAAGGTGATTTACTCCATTTTGAGCGCTACTGTAGACATCAGTGTTTATATCCGAACTATAAACTTTTATCCCAGTTCTTCTGTGATAATATGAATATATGTAACACAGAAATAATGATACCACGTGGTTGAAAAGACTGTTTCTATTGATGACAATGGCTCTCTCCGTGCTCTGTTAACCCATCAAATCAGTGATTTGATAGTGAATATGAGCTGTGTGTTGTTCCCAGGTTACAGTATGTTTGGGATTGGCATCGGGATCCTGGTGTTTGGATACTGGAGGCTATTCCGCTGGAACCGCGAGCGCAGGTGAGGCTCGACGTGCTGCTCTTCAGCCGTCTGTGAGTCGAGTCCGTCACACTGACTGTTTTCTTCTTCTCATCACAGACGTCTGCAGATCGAGGAGCTGGAGGCTCGGATCGCGTTACTGCCGCTGCTGCAGGCCGAACACGACCGACGGTGAGAATCAAACACCTCAGATTCCAAACAGAACTTGCGTTGGCCTTCTAAACTGCAACATATTTTTAAAATACTAATGAAAATTATTTTCTAAAAGCTATATAACACATGTAAACCTTTTATAACTTTTTCTTTATGCAATTAATTGACTTGATGACAGCAAAGTGTTTTTGTAGTCTTCTAAATGAGCATTTACATGCTCAAGGTTAGTCATTTGCATAAAACACGCCCACACAATTTCCATATAAGGGCTTTCTGCACAACCTTTCCTTTACAGCCTTTCGTGACTCTGAGCAAACATATAACGCTCTCTAAACATGAGCAACTTCAGCAAAGCCACGTGTGCCGTGATCCTCAACCAGATTAAACACCATTTGATGACAAACTTTTGACGTCGGCTTGACAAAGCCTTGTCTTAAAGTTTTAGCAAGTTGCTAGCATATTTTAACACATTGTTAATGTGATTGCAGGCATGTTTCTAGCATGAATTAGTGCATTGCTGTCATGATTTAACATGTTTTAACATTATTTAGCTTGTTAGTTTTACCACATTGCTATCATGAATTAGCATGTTGCTAGTAAGTTTTAGCACACTGTTGTCATGAATTAGCATGTTGCTAGTAAGTTTTAGCACACTGTTGTCATGAATTAGCATGTTGCTAGTAAGTTTTAGCACACTGTTGTCATGAATTGGCATGTTGCTAGTAAGTTTTAACACATTGCTAGCATGATTTAGCAGGTTGTTAGTAAGTTCTAACATGTTGCTAGCATTAACATGTTGATAGTAAGTTTTAACACATTGCTAGCGTGAATTAGAATGCTGTTAACATTTTTTCATTTATTGATAACATGAATTAACATGTTAGTGAGTTTTAGCACATTGCTAGCATGAATTAGCATGTTAGTAAGTTTTAACACATTGCTAGCATGAATTAACATGTTGCAAGTATATTTTAGCACATTGTTAACACAAATTAGCAAGTTAGCATGTTTTAATTTATTGTTAGCATCAATTAGCATGTTGTAAGAAAGTTTGATCACATTGCTAACATGAATTAGCATGCTGTTAACATGTTTTAAAATATTGTTAGCATGATTTAGCATGTTGTTAACTTGCTAATTAATGTTTTAATATATTGTTAGCATGAATTAGCATGTTGCTAGTAAGTTTTAGCACATTGTTAACTTGCTAATTAATGTTTTGACACATTTCGAACATGAATTAGCATGTTGTTAGTACATTTTAAAACATTGCTAGTATGGATTAGGATGTAAGTTTTAGCACATTGCTAGCATGAATTAGCATGTTTACTTTGTCACCACCTGCCTCGACCATTCATGTGAGTTTGGGGGTGGGACTGAGTGACAGACTGACCAATGACAGACAGGGGGCGTGTTCAGAAAACACTAATTTCGACTGTGTCTGACTCTGATGTTGTTAAAGCTGTTTTGGCCTGATTAATGTTGAGGTTTGTGTTTTTTTTCCTCCAGAACGTTACGGATGCTTCGTGAGAACCTGGAGGAGGAAGCTGTGATCATGAAGGACGTTCCTGGCTGGAAGGTTCTGACCCAGATGATGAACATGATCACATGATGCATGAATTTCTAAAATCTTCATTGAGTTTAAGGAGGTTTCAGCATCATTCACAGGAAAGAGTTTCTGGTCTTTAAAGCGTTAATGTCTTCTGATGTCTTAGGTCGGTGAAAAGGCGTTCCACACAGACCGCTGGGTTCCTCCAGTCACAGAGGAGCTTTTTAACCTTCGACCCCGTGAGGAGCTGCTCCATAAGAAGTTTGGCTTCCAGTGGTACGTGTAGACGGCAGCTATCCCAGCATCCTGTTCTGCGCTGTTGCCCAGAGACGTGTGCGTGTTTCTCTGTTCACATTGTAAATGTTTCCATATTAAATATCTTTACTTTTCCTCTCAAATGCTCTCATGTCTTCACTTGTTACGTTCATTTACTGCGTTGCATTTATTCAGTAACACTTTATAATAAGGTATCTTTAGTTAACACTAGTTAATACATTAATTAATAATGAGCATTACATTTATTACAGTAATTATTCATCTTTGTTAACATTAGGATACGATACTAACAACATGCTAATTCATGTTAGAAATGTGTCAACATTAATTAGCATGTTAATAAGTTAATGCGCTAAAACGTACTAGCAACATGCTAATTCATGCTAACAGTATATTAAAACATGTTAACAGCATGCTAATAATATATTAAAACATGTTAACAGCATGTTAATTCATGTTAGCAATGTGATAACTCTTACAACATGTTAATTCATGCTAACAATAAATTATAACATGCTAATTCATGTTAATGTGTTAAAATATACTTGCAACATGTTAATTCATGTTAGAAATGTGTCAAAACATTAATTAGCATGTTAATAAGTTAATGTGCTAAAACGTACTAGCAACATGTTAATTCATGCTAACAATATATTAAAACATGTTAACAGTATGTTAATTCATGTTAGCAATGTGATAATTTTCTTACATGTTAATTCATGCTAACAATAAATTAAAACGTTAACATGCTAATTTGTGTTAATGTGTTAAAATATACTTGTTAATTCATGTTAGCAATGTGATAACTTACATGTTAATTCATGCTAACAATAAATTAAAACATGCTAATTCGTGTTAGTGTTAAAATATACTTGCAACATGTTAATTCATGTTAGAAATGTGTCAAAACATTAATTAGCATGTTAATAAGTTAATGTGCTAAAACGTACTAGCAACATGCTAATTTATGCTAACAGTATATTAAAACATGTTAACAGCATGCTAATAATATATTAAAACATGTTAACAGCATGTTAATTCCTGTTAGCAATGTGATAACTCTTACAACATGTTAATTCATGCTAACAATAAATTATAACATGCTAATTCGTGTTAATGTGTTAAAATATACTTGCAACATGTTAATTCATGTTAGAAATGTGTCAAAACATTAATTAGCATGTTAATAAGTTAATGTGCTAAAACGTACTAGCAACATGTTAATTCATGCTAACAATATATTAAAACATGTTAACAGTATGTTAATTCATGTTAGCAATGTGATAATTTTCTTACATGTTAATTCATGCTAACAATAAATTAAAACGTTAACATGCTAATTTGTGTTAATGTGTTAAAATATACTTGTTAATTCATGTTAGCAATGTGATAACTTACATGTTAATTCATGCTAACAATAAATTAAAACATGCTAACATGCTAATTCGTGTTAGTGTTAAAATATACTTGCAACATGTTAATTCATGTTAGAAATGTGTCAAAACATTAATTAGCATGTTAATAAGTTAATGTGCTAAAACGTACTAGCAACATGCTAATTCATGCTAACAGTATATTAAAACATGTTAACAGCATGCTAATAATATATTAAAACATGTTAACAGCATGTTAATTCATGTTAGCAATGTGATAACTCTTACAACATGTTAATTCATGCTAACAATAAATTATAACATGCTAATTCGTGTTAATGTGTTAAAATATACTTGCAACATGTTAATTCATGTTAGAAATGTGTCAAAACATTAATTAGCATGTTAATAAGTTAATGTGCTAAAACGTACTAGCAACATGTTAATTCATGCTAACAATATATTAAAACATGTTAACAGCATGTTAATTCATGTTAGCAATGTGATAACTTACAACATGTTAATTCATGCTAACAATAAATTATAACATGCTAATTCGTGTTAATGTGTTAAAATATACTTGTTAATTCATGTTAGCAATGTGATAACTCTTACATGTTAATTCATGCTAACAATAAATTAAAACATGCTAACATGCTAATTCGTGTTAGTGTTAAAATATACTTGCAACATGTTAATTCATGTTAGAAATGTGTCAAAACATTAATTAGCATGTTAATAAGTTAATGTGCTAAAACGTACTAGGAACATGCTAATTCATGCTAACAGTATATTAAAACATGTTAACAGCATGCTAATAATATATTAAAACATGTTAACAGCTTGTTAATTCATGTTAGCAATGTGTTAAAACTCACTAACATGTTAATTCATGTTATTAATGAATTAAAAAAAATGTTAACAGCATGCTAATTCATGCTAGCAACTTACTATCAACATGTTAATGCTAGCAACATGTTAGAAAAGTTTTTCCTTTGCATCTTTCGCGTACAGATGACAGCGTTGTCAAATCAATCCACACGGATCTGCGAAAACGACTAAAACGCTTTTCTGCTGTCTGGCCAGTAGATGGCGATGTAAAGAAACACTACACACCTATAGACTCATAAACACATGACGTCACCGTTTTCACAAACTTGAGTTTTTGTAGTTTACGCAGAGATGATAGTGGTATCGTTTTCAAAAGTTTGCGTTTTCAGGTTGTGTAAATGAGCAGCCAAAACGCATAAATAGTTTTCCATTGTTAGTTGAAAACGGTGTCGTGTAAACGGTCCCATGGTTAAACCATCCACTAACCCTCTCTAAAATTCTCTTTGGTCATTTTTTTTACCTAAAAAATTACGTTTTGTATTTTTAGAATTTTTTACTTTATCGGAACTTGCTATGCGATCACAAAAAATCATGGACATGCTTTGAAAAGGTTAAATGGTGCTGAAAAAAAACGGTCACAGT
>CM074437.1:35934891-36069891 GCA_037101425.1 Elopichthys bambusa
AAACATTCCCGCTTCGGCTGAATCTCAAGACACTCAAGTGAATGTGATGATATGATCTGATGTTTTGGCTCCCGGGTGGAAGGATCTGTTGTCGGATCGATTCCCTGCATGAGTTCAGGAACTGTGGAGCCGAACGTCCCAGGCATTCCCTATCGACCCTGACCGCAGAAGGGCAGCGGATCAGGAGTCCCACAGGCGTCCTGAAGCAAAGACATCCGAGTGACAATAATCAGTGATTTTAGATGTCACACAGTCATATCAATCTGCTGAATCTCTTGAATATCTCTTGCAGGTTTAACTTCCATCAGTATATTTTTAGAGTTCATCTCAAGCCGTTTGTTTATCATGTTTTGCAGTAAAGAGGAGGCAGTTGCCATGGAGACGGAGTTGCTAAGGGATTATCGTTTCGGACGGCAACAGCTGACGGAGATACTGGGACACGCGTGTGCGACCGCCATCGCAAAGGTCTGCAGGGACGAGACTTTAAGATAAATTTACTGGAGAAGCTAAATGACTGAAGATATTAAGTCTTGTTCAGTGAAAACATTTGGAGTCAGTTTGTGCGTGTCAGTGATGCGATGCGATCTCTCACAGGCCTTCCCGTTGTCGTCTCTGGAGAAGCGGCAGCCCACGGTGCTGGTGATCTGTGGACCGGATCAGAACGGCTGCGTGGGGCTGGCGTGTGCCCGACATCTCCACGTGTTTGTGAGTGAACGCACCACACGCTCGAGCTATTATCTGTGATCAGCGACCGATAGAGCTGCTCCGTTCCCAAACCTGATTCCTGGTTCTGGTGACTGACAGATCTCTGTGTGTGTGTTTGACAGGAATACATTCCCACAGTGTTCAGTCCCAAACGCTCCCCGGACAGCCTGCATCAGGACCTGACGGTTCAGTGTGAGCGGATGGACCTGCCGTTCCTGTCCTATCTGCCCACTGAGGTCAGACTAAACCGCCGCAAACCAGATTAGGAAAATGAAATGAGCTTCAGTCCGAACTGAGAACAAACTTCAGTTCTTAATGTTAAAAGTCATAGTTTGTTGTAATGTTCAGAAAAGCACCTATTTTTAATGTAAATCTCAGTAGCTCTCATTTGTTAACATTATTTAATGCTTTGTACTAGCAAAACATTTGTTAACGTTATTTAAGAGTTCATTAACAGGCATCTTTTGAACAAATAAAAGTCAGGTGAAGTTAATCGGTGCGTTACACTCTTTTTAAGTCGCACAGACAATCAGCAAAAGGTGTTTTAGACTATACTTGGTGTTCTTCTTGAAGGTGCAGCTAATCAATGACGCATATAACGTGGTTGTGGACGCGGTTCTGGGTCCAGAAACCGAACTGAAGGCCATCGACGAGCCGGTGACTGGCATCCTGCAAACTCTACGAGGACTCAAAGTCCCCATCGCCAGCCTGGACATCCCGTCAGGTACTGAACCATTTCATTTGGAGTGGCGTGAACATGTTCCACGCCTACAGAAGCCACATTTACCCCCCTTTAGCATTAGCGTCGGGTGCAAAGACCAAGAAAATGTCAGTTCCCAACAATAAGAGCCTGTTCTTTTAGAAGAAAAGGTTCTATATGTTAGCTTAAAGAAGGGTTCATATATAGAGCCTTTTAGGTCATTCATTTTATGCATTTTTTTTTTTTTAATTGTTATACAATTTTCTGAATTAAATTTCTCAACACTTTTTCATGAAAGTATGCAATCATTTAATACATTTCTCCTTATATAGAACCTTTTTTTATTATTATTTATGTATTCAAGAAAGGCATACCACAGGGTTCAACACTGGGTCCTCTTTTGTTTTTTTCCCCATCTTCGAGATGGTGTAGGGCGGTTTCTACGGAACATTTTATAAACTTAAGGTTCTACATAGAACCTTTTTGACACAAAGGGTTCTTTAAAACAATCAAGAACATTAAGGTTCTATATAGAACCACTTTTCTTCTAAGCACCTGTATTGTGCAAGCGCAGGCTGGGACGCCGATGAATCCAGTTCGGAGGGAATCAGTCCCGCGGTTCTGGTTTCCTTGATGACTCCCAAGAGATGTGCCCTGAGCTTCCCTGGATCTCACTTCCTGGCCGGACGCTTTCTGCCCTACGACATTCAGAAGAAGTACGAGCTGAACTTGCCCAAGTTCTCTGGAACGGATTCTGTCGTGGAGCTGTGATCAAGTTCATCAGTGTCACAAACAACTCAAGAGTGATGTGAACGTTTGATTTTATTAAAATAAATGTTCTTCCAGTGTTACATTTACTGAATAAAGTTTTGTCCAAACTAAAATGTTGCTGCTCAAAACATTTACTCTTTCAGGAGTGTAAACTCCGCACCTTCAACATTCATGTATTTTTATTTTTTTTTAATGACAACCTTAACATGAATAAACCACAGGGGGAAAGAAATAACGCTCCTTAGACGTCGTCATAAAATACAAGTGCACATTTAAGTACACCCCATGAGCCTCCATCATCATCTTCAGTCCATCATCTGCACCTGAAACCAGAGGAAAACCAGATCAGACACTAATTTAACAACATCACATTAAACCAGTAACAAGATCAGCAGACGTTGAATCAATGGAAACCGTAATACCAACCTCACCCTTTACTTTCAGGGTAAAAAAAACAAAACATCGTTCAACAGCTTCGACCTTCTTCAAACACGAGACTGTTTCTGATCAGAAATTAACCTGAATAAAACCAAAGGAAGAAAATTAACCACAAAGTCAGGACTCGCATATTAGCACAGAACTACAGTCTCAAAAACAATACTAAAACTCAGAGCTAATTTAACGTTTCACAAATTGAACTGATGAGACGTCGAGCCTAAACTTTGAAGGATTTTCTACAATGGTTGACAATGCATGGGGAGAAATGAGTGAATCTAATTCTCAGTATCGGTCGTCCCTTCAGCTGGAGGTGCAAGACTTCAGGGAAGCGGCACAGAGCTATACGACACCATGCAGACGCAACTGAAACCACATTTAACATCTGCGCCTGTGAAGGCATCCTAGTGTCTCTGAGAGCAACAAATAAAACTCAGTTAAAGATGAGAGCAAAGGAAGGTTACCTCACGGACACAGGGCTATTGTATCTCCGTACATGAACTAGCCCAGAGAGAGACAGAGCAGCCAGAGTTTTCAGGATTCACTTCGGTAGGTGCAACGCTTCATGATCCAGGTTTGAGGAAACTCACTCCACTCTTTACAGAAGCGGAGCGCTTGGATTCAACGAAGCATTGGGTGAAACACACTTAAGAACTTACACTTCTGGACAAACTAGCAGGTCCATTAATCATTAAACTTAGGGTCTAAACTGAGATTCTGACACACCTGGAAAAGTTTAATTTAGTTTGATGCAAACTGCAGGGAGTAAACCTTTAATAAGTGATCATCTAAACTCAACTAGTCTTGAAAGCCAAACATAAACTCTTGGGATCCTATTGGAGTTTGAGTGGATATTTGTTCACTTAAACTACCTCAGCATGGTTTGAGTCATAAATGTGCAGGTAATAATACATCAAAAACTCTTAGAAATGCATCATTTTGTTTTAATCAAAATCTTCACCCTCTAGTCTTTAAGTCACACTCAAATCAACTAGAAAATGAAGCTTATATTTGAGATGTTTAACATGCTCTTGCTTTGTGACACTAAAGAATTAACAACCCGCACCAAAAAGAAGAAAAATCTTGCACATCCACTCATTTTAGTTACTGTAACTTTTGTTTTTGCATTATAGTTGTGCATTTACCTACAATTTAAAGCGTTTTTAAATGCATAATGCAAAGAGCAATAAGAAAGCGTACTAAGTTATACAATTAATTCTAATTCTCTGCATTAAAGTCAGCTACAAATATTTATAAGGCACAACTATAATGCAAAAACATACAGTAATTGGAACGAGTAGTGCGCTGAATTATAAAATTCTCTGCATTTAACCCCTTGAGTGTCATCCCTTCCCCCCCCACATAAACATGAAAATGCACCATCTAAACTTAAATGGTTGTAATTCAAGAATGTTTTTTTAAAAACGACATTTGGCAAATTGTAGAAAAGTTATGAAAATTAAAGAGTTAAATTTTAACATAAACCTCTATGTTTTACAAAACATGTTTTACTCTAAAACTGCAAGAAAAAAAAAAAAAAAAAAAGTTCCAAATTATAGGTTGATATCTCAAAAAAAAAAAAGAGCTTTCGGTAAGATTTAGTTTGGGCGCAGTACCAAACTGTTTCACTAGATGACATCCAAGCTCCATTATTGATCATATATATGGTTTGAGTGATCGGAACCATATTTTTCCATAACTTTTCACACATTTTATGAAGTAGACATCCTATTCAGAGGTAATATGATCAGTTTGGCAGAATTCGATTTGAATTCAACCTCCAAACACAAAGAACATGTGCATTACAGCTCGCCACCGCACCATAAATGACGAATCCATCTTTTTTTTCCCCCTTTAGATTTAAAACATTCAGACCTTTTCTCAATTTAATGGATATTATCTTTTGAACTCTTGCGATTAAGCACTGAGGTTTCTACCAGTCTTTCACGTTCATCATTATATCAAAATAAAGGTCTGAACATTGCTTATGAATATAGAAATAGTTGCAAATTGATAAATCACTGTTCCTCTATTTATGTTGAAAATCAGTCACCAAATATTAAAACTAGAAAGTTATCAAATGATATAGTTTGTCAATTACTTAACCTATAGTGGACAGTGACAGTTAAGGGGTTAAATCAGCTACAATGCAAGTTATTTTGGTAACACTTTATTTTAGGGTTGTAGTTGCTTATTAGCCAGTTATTAGCATGCATATTAGACATAGTACTTAAGCACATATTAATGCCTTACTCTGCATGACCTTATTCTACACAATACCTAAACTACCTTATTAAGAAGCATTAATAAATTAGGAGCTTGAGAGGAAAAGTCGCAGTTAATAGTAAATGTGTTCTTTATACTAAAGTGTTACCATTATTTTTACAGGATTAATTCAAAAACATTAAATATATTAATTAGAATGAGCCTAATCACCATGATAAAGTTCAAATTAATGCCCCAATTATGTTCGAGATAAAAGCTGATTTCTTTTTATGGTGAACCTGCACATAATCCTCATGTTCTTTCCCATCTTTACTTGTATATAGTTTTTTTTGAAAGGCACAACAGAATTCAAAGCGTTTGAACAAATTGTTTCGTTTAATAGGCTCCATGAAGCCACAATTGAAGAGCAAAAAAAAATAAAAGAATTAAAACAAAATAGTGAGTCAAATTCTGATACAAAGAAAACAAGAGCACAAGGATTTTTCCCAGTTCTGGAGTGTACTGTTAACAATTTCTGGTTCTCTTTTCAAGTAAATATTTGATATATATTTATATTAGGTCAAGAGTCCATGATTAAAAAGCAGGCGTAGAGCAGAGACAGAGACCTCAGGCAGCGCAAGCCTCGAGAACCGGACGCTCCAGCTGCGCAGCGGTCACCAGTCTGAAAGGAATTCACTTTTTGGATACTGGACATGGACAAATCATTGCCTTAGAGCTAACAAAAGGAGCCGTTCTCTTAAATGACAGCGGCTGCACTGGAACAGTAATAGAATAGTAACAGAGGAGGCTCTTGGACCAAAAACACACTCTATACTCCCCATAGAAGCACAGGGACCCACATGGCTACACAGTGACAGTGAAGGTTGGTCAGCATGACAAATGCAACGTTTAAAAGGTGTCAAACGAGGCAGAAGAGGAGCCCGTCGTTGGTGCCCTTCTCGTGTAACATGAACACATTCGTTCAGAAACGGCCTTTCTCTCAAAGTACAAGAACAGAACAGAAACAGGGAGAACAGCTACAAAACAAATCCAAGAATAGATCCATGAGTCTTTAGAAACGCTCGGCCAGTGTCGTGTCGGGTCTTGGGTTTTACTCGGTTACAGCTGAGGAGGAAGTATCACACATCAAGACACTGAAGAATCTCAACAGGTTTAAGACAGAAAATCCCTCTAACTAACCAACCCACTAACCAACCAAAGACATGAAAACAGGGTCGCTTCGAGCGATCTGGAGAATGAGAGAAAGAGCAACCGTTCCTCCAATGGAGATGATCGGATGATTTTCCTTTTCTTTTCTTTCTTTTTTTTTTTTTTTTTTTTTTGAGATCAAATTGGTGATCCTGAAGCTTTCGATCCAAATTGAAAACCGTAGCACTTTGAAGCATTTGTGTTTTAATAACCCATTTTAAAAAAAAAGAAAAAATAATTGTAAAAATGACGACTAATTCGCCCCAGTTGTAGAAACTCAAGAAAAGCCTGTTTTACCAGTCTACGGCGGCACAAGGACAGCCGACATGCTTGTATGGGGATTGTAGAGCCCAGGAAGCTAATACGTACCATAGCTATCATAGCTATCTCTGTAAGAGCCGCCTCGATCGCCATAACTAGAACTCCTGCACACAGAGACAGAAAAACACGTTCAACATGCAAGAAAAACCACCAAAAACAAAAAACACTTGTTAAAACTGGTTATTCCTGTGTTTGTCTTGTCCAGCGAGAACACTCAAACATCCTCAAAGCAAAGCTTGAGTCTAGACCCAGACTAAAAGGCATGTTTGAGCGGTTTTAACTGAAAGCATATCTTAAGGTCATGTCACTAGTGGTGCGAGTCTTTCTTTTAAGGCACGTTTATAAAAGAGACTTAAATCCTGGCTTAATCTAAGGCCTGTCTGTGAAACTGGGCCATAAAGGCTTGAATTGATGAATTGTTCTGTGGCAGATTAATGCAACATCCTATGGTTTCATAGATGTAGTCTAACATCAAAAAAAAAAAAAAAAGTCTCAGTTGTGGCCTAAAAAAAGCCTGATAGTTGCAAATGTTTCATAGTTACATAGATCCATACTAAACACACCTGTCTCTGTTGTAGCCGCCGCCGCCCCCTCCGGAGGAGTAGCCGCCTCCTCCACCTCCACTTTTGTATCCGCCGCTGTAGCTTCGGTCTCCTCCGTAACTACGGTCGCTGCTGCCGTAACCGCGGTCTCCTCCTCCATATCCGCCACCGCCTTTAGAGATCAAGACATTAAGGCACTGTGACTTTGGGAACCTGACACAACAGTTGTACAGTTTGAGAGATCAGCACCTCTCGAACCTCCTCTTCCTCGGCCTCCTCTGAAGAAACCCCCACCTCCTCTTCCCCCTCCTCCACCTCTGTAGGATCCACCACCAGAACGGCCACCGCCACCGCCGCCCTTCCCGGCCTCGTCCACACGGATCGTCCGGCCATCCACAGACTACACAGGAAAAACAAGAGTGCATTAGCGAACATCCACTTTTTGTTCCCTAAAGTACCCATCACTTCTCAGAACTCAATAGGTGAAATAATCTGTAGAGCATCATGGGTAATGCAGTTTTACCACCATGACTTCCACTGTTAAATGAGTCATTGATAAGGTTTTTAAAAGTGTAATAAAAAAAGACATGGAGTTTTAGTTTTATTATGTGTTAATGAGAATGTAGTTTTTATAGTCAATTAACACTGCTTTTGTCACAAGACGGACAAAATTTGTCACAAAGTCATTCGGTTTAACCAAAATCTCAAGTTTTAATGAACGCCAACTTTTCAAACAATGCTAACAGGCTGATATCTAGCTAGCAAAAGGACAGTCAAACACTTTAAAATGTTACATTTATATTTTTATAGCGGTTGTACCAAATGACCTGATGTTTCAGTACATGCGTATGAGCAAGTGAAAAAAAAAAGCCCCCTCATAGTTAAGAGCGAGTTTGCTTCCTAACCATGTGGTCCTTTGCAGGTGTCTGAATGACCTCACATCCTGTCACATGATACAGACCGCATGACTTGATCTAAAGTGGTCCATTTATATTGCTTACTCTGAACGAAAGTTAAATTTATTTTCCCAGACACTCTCATAAAGCAATGAGTTTAACACAATTTTAATACCATTTGCACTGTTGATATTTTTTTTATTTTGGCACATTTTTATATATACACATTTATATATACAGTTATTTTAATCACAAATGAAATGGCTGTATTGGCCTTTGGACGGTTAAACCGAATGACCTTTTGACACAAATCTTTAAAATACCTTTATATAGTCAAAACATTTAGAATTAAATAAAAGATCTAGTTATGCTACCTTACATATTCTGATGTCATATCTTTGTATTTTTATTATTAAGGCCTTTCGCACCAAAAAAAAAATCATTAACCCACACATGGCTCCTTAAAATAAATTGAAAGTGCAAAAGACAGTATATAAGCCACTGATTAACCTTAGAATTCACAGGAGATGTCTTTAAACGTTAAGTTTGCTAAAATACGGAAAAAATCTTTTGTGGAAGTCAAAACTAAAAGCGTTTCAGTAACTAACCTTTCCATTCATTCCTTCCAGCGCGTCTTTTGCATCGTCTGGATTCTCAAACGTCACAAAACCGAATCCTCTGGATTTGTTGGTTTCTCTGTTTCGGGCCACATGAACTGAAAAGAGACATATTATAATGAGCTGCTTATGTAAATCACAGAAAGCACACGAGCTGCAGAGAGGGACGGTGATTGGCTAGAGGGCGGGACTTACCGTTGGTGATGACGCCATATTTGGAGAAGGCGTCTTCTAGCGATTGTTCGGTGGTATCGAAACTCAAACCGCCGATAAACAGCTTTCCTTCGTCAGACATTCTGATCTACAAACACAAATGGATCAATATAAACACAAATTAAATCACAGCTTAGACCTGCTCATATAAAAATGTACAAATAAACGCATTGTGGCTCTTGGCGGTAAAAAAAAAAAATAGAAATAATAAATAAATAAATAAGTGAGGCGTTTAGTTGTGCGCTTACAATTGGTTATTTCAATATTTCTTGTGCGTTATATTTAATAAAACACTAGATCTGGGTCATCGCGCGCACACCGCGCGAAACTAGGTCAAACAATAGACTCCCATACAAACACACGAATGATCGAATAAAACATAACGAGCGCAGACCCGAAACCATCATATGTGCATTATACCACAAAAATACTCGATCATGTATTGTAAAAGTATCGATTAAAATATTACAAGTTGATAAAAACGGTTGATCTCAGATGGGGATGATGAAGACCTCCATCAGTCGCCGCCATTTTAAGCAGCGCGCGAGTCGTGAAGGCCAAACACGCGCCAATCTAATCAATAAGCTAAGCTTTTAAATACGCCATATGTAAACATAGTGAAGCGTACATCGAATAAAACAAACGAATGCCAGTGAAATGTAGGTAACGTTACCTGTAATGTCGCAGTAGTAGTAGCAGATGAAATAACGTGTATGCGTCTCTCACACGATCAGCACTCCAGAGACGCAGAGAACAACCGCGCAGCTCTTATAAAGCACTGCGCTCGAGGGGCGGGATCTAAACACGCGCTCATTTACATATTCAAACCAGAATGAACCGAAAGTTCCAAACAGCATTTATTTGAGATAGAAATCTTTTTTTTTTTTTTTTTACATTATAAATGTCTTTACTGTCACTGTGTTACGCTATAAATAAAAAAGTTTTTAAAATATAATACTTTCATTCAGCAAGGCTGCGTTTAAATTAATCAAAAATGACAGTAAAGGCATTTATAACGTTACAAAAGATTCCGTTTCAAATAGATGCTGTTCGTTTGAACTTTCTATTCATCAAAGAATCATGAAAAACAAAATATATGACGGTTTCCACAAGAATATAAAGGTGTTTTCAACATTGATAATAATCATAAATGTTTGTTGAGCAGCAAATCAGAATGATTTCTGAAGGATCATGTGACTCTGAAGACTGGAGTAATGATGCTTTGATCACAGGAATAAATACTTTCTTACATTTTTGCTGTTGAATTTTGTTTCACTGTATGTAATAGGGACAACATGTGTTGCTGAAATATACTTTTACAAATAAATAAAACTACTATTGGTATAATGTGACAACTAGCCCCAGTCTCCCATGTGCATTACAACAATAAGTTTACAACACTTTATCTGAGGCCTGTGTATCAGAAGACTGAATAATGAAGACAACAGATGAACATTTCATATGGATTTCTCCTGAATGCATGTTTTGCATGTGAGAGAGTCTTACTGAATCTCCTTCCCCCATTTAGACATTCAGACAAAAGGTTTACCTGCATATGTGTCTCAGTGAGAGACGACCAGTGATGTGTTAATGGCTGCAGCATTCATTATTCATGTATGCAAATAACACCTGCTGAAGTGTGAGAAACACCTCATACAGGCCCGACACACACACACAGTGATAAGCTAATCAAATTATTCATGTCTCCTCTTTAACAGATAAACATTTGATTCATACTAGAATATATTTCCCTCAATTACAGGTGAATTCAAATATAAACATAATATTTATTAGTTAAATAAAGGAGTCCAGCAAGGAATTTAATTTGTAGGCCTTTTACTTTTGGGTTTCATTTTTTTCTGATTTGGCCTTGTTGTGTTTTGGGATGCAGTGCCACTTTTGTCCAGTAGATGTCAGTGTGTTTTCACGTTACGCGTCTCAATGACGTCACGATGCAGATTTATCTCGATCAAAACAGGAAAATAAATAAATAAATAAAGTCTTGATCAAAACAGAAATGTGATGGATATAATATGACGCCTGAGGTTATTTTTTTACATTAAGTTCTCATAAATATGAATTTAAAGATTCAACCCAGATAACAAAAAATGTTCTACGTTCCCTTTAAGTTATAAAAAAATGTTCTCTGAAACGTTTTTAAAAATGTTTTAAAAATTGTTTTTTCTATAAGCGAGCATATATATATATATATATATATATATATATATATATATATGTATGGGTCAAAACATAATGTGTATATTTGCATTCAATATTAATATTATGAAAAATAAAATTCCGCCGCTGCCCGTTTCTTCCAGTATTTACGGTTGCTGCCGCTCAAGCAGGAAGTGTTTTTGTCCGCAGCTTCTCACATTAAAGGATTAAACTGGTCCAGGTCGTCAGTTAGGGATCATTTGAATGCTTCCAGGAGAGATGTTTGAGAGCAGACTGAAGGCAGTGCTGGAGTCCGCGGTGTCGGAGATCCTGCAGCTGCACGAGGACGGACTGATGCTGATGCGCGCGCAGATCCGCCTGAGAGACGCGCAGATTCGCGCGCTGAAGAAGCGCGTCACAGACAGCGAGTTCGCGGGTAAATCTACCAGAGGGAGAAATAGAACAACAAATGACCGAATGTCCAGTTCATATCATCTTACTGACCAATATGTGTCCAGCTAACAAAGATATGTTTTGCTACCGTTCGTCCCATTGAGTTATGAAAACGTTTAAATGTTTTTTAATGTTAAAAACGTTTATGTGGAGAAAACATGATCATTCTTCAAACATAAGAACGTTACTTTTTTGAATGTTCTACTAGTAACATTTAAAAACGTTACGAACGTCCAACTAAAACGTTTTAGGAATAATAATAATAATAAAAAATATTCCATGAACGATGTATAAATAATGTTTTTGGGCTAACGTTTTGAGAACATTAGTAAAGACCAGATAACTGAACGAACGTTCTATTAACGTTGCTGGAAGAACGTTCTCTCGATCGTTCGTTCAAATCTGTAATGAAAATGTTAGTAATGTAAAAAAAAAAAAAAACTTGGGTCTTTAAAAATGTAAAGTTAATAAAACACATTTATCTACTTCATTTGCATAAACAGATGTTTAGACCGCCCTAAGAACTAGTTTGACCAACTAACGGTTAGTCAAAGGGGTAATAAAGTCTTACTTTTTTAAGTTAAGTTTCAAAAAAGTTATAAAAATTGGTGACTAACTGTAAACTAGTCTAAGTAGTTTATGCAACAGGTCTGGACGTTAACATTGACTAGTTGAATTCACTGCAAACAAATCATGTTCTTCCTCAGTGTTTCTGTCTCGTTTTCCAGCACAAACATCTAAATCTTAAATCAAGATACATTTACTGGAGAAGCAACATGACTGAAGATATTAAGTCAAAAAATGTATGAAAATGAAGTGAGTTTGTGCTTCAAACAAGAACAAATATCTGCCAATGGAGTCAGAAAAACAAACTTAATTCAAAGAGAAACCAAGAATCCTTTGGCAGATATTTTTTCATTTTTATAAATTCTGCAATTCTGACTTTATATCAACCAATTCTGACTTTATAACTCACAATTCTGACTTTATAACTCACAATTCTGACTTTATATCACGCAATTCTGACTTTATAACTCACAATTCTGACTTTATATCACACAATTCTGACTTTATATCACGCAATTCTGACTTTATATCACGCAATTCTGACTTTATATCACGCAATTCTGACTTTATAACTCACAATTCTGACTTTATAACTCACAATTCTGACTTTATATCACGCAATTCTGACTTAATAACTCACAATTCTGACTTTATATCACACAATTCTGACTTTATATCTCACAATTCTGACTTTATATCTCGCAATTCTGACTTTATAACTCGCAATTCTGACTTAATAACTCACAATTCTGACTTAATAACTCACAATTCTGACTTTATATCTCGTAATTCTGACTTTATAACTCGCAATTCTGACTTTATAACTCGCAATTCTGACTTTATAACTCGCAATTCTGACTTAATAACTCGCAATTCTGACTTTATAACTCGCAATTCTGACTTAATAACTCACAATTCTGACTTTATAACTCGCAATTCTGACTTTATAACTCGCAATTCTGACTTAATAACTCACAATTCTGACTTAATAACTCACAATTCTGACTTTATATCTCGTAATTCTGACTTTATAACTCGCAATTCTGACTTTATAACTCGCAATTCTGACTTTATAACTCGCAATTCTGACTTTATAACTCGCAATTCTGACTTAATAACTCACAATTCTGACTTTATATCTCGTAATTCTGACTTTATAACTCGCAATTCTGACTTTATAACTCGCAATTCTGACTTAATAACTCACAATTCTGACTTAATAACTCACAATTCTGACTTTATATCTCGTAATTCTGACTTTATAACTCGCAATTCTGACTTTATAACTCGCAATTCTGACTTAATAACTCACAATTCTGACTTAATAACTCACAATTCTGACTTTATATCTCGTAATTCTGACTTTATAACTCGCAATTCTGACTTTATATCTCGTAATTCTGACTTTATAACTCGCAATTCTGACTTTATATCTCACAATTCTGACTTTATATCACGCAATTCTGACTTTATAACTCGCAATTCTGACTTTATAACTCACAATTCTGACTTTATAACTCACAATTCTGACTTTATAACTCGCAATTCTGACTTAATAACTCACAATTCTGACTTTATATCACACAATTCTGACTTTATAACTCACAATTCTGACTTTATAACTCGCAATTCTGACTTAATAACTCGCAATTCTGACTTTATAACTCGCAATTCTGACTTTATAACTCGCAATTCTGACTTAATAACTCACAATTCTGACTTAATAACTCACAATTCTGACTTTATATCTCGTAATTCTGACTTTATAACTCGCAATTCTGACTTTATAACTCGCAATTCTGACTTTATAACTCGCAATTCTGACTTAATAACTCGCAATTCTGACTTTATAACTCGCAATTCTGACTTAATAACTCACAATTCTGACTTTATAACTCGCAATTCTGACTTTATAACTCGCAATTCTGACTTAATAACTCACAATTCTGACTTAATAACTCACAATTCTGACTTTATATCTCGTAATTCTGACTTTATAACTCGCAATTCTGACTTTATAACTCGCAATTCTGACTTTATAACTCGCAATTCTGACTTAATAACTCACAATTCTGACTTTATAACTCACAATTCTGACTTTATATCACGCAATTCTGACTTTATAACTCAAATTCTGACTTTATATCACGCAATTCTGACTTTATATCACGCAATTCTGACTTTATATCACGCAATTCTGACTTTATATCACGCAATTCTGACTTTATATCACGCAATTCTGACTTTATATCACGCAATTCTGACTTTATATCACGCAATTCTGACTTTTTAACTCACAATTCTGACTTTATAACTCACAATTCTGACTTTATATCAAGCAATTCTGACTTTATAACTCGCAATTCTGACTTTATAACTCGCAATTCTGACTTAATAACTCACAATTCTGACTTTATAACTCACAATTCTGACTTTATATCACGCAATTCTGACTTTATATCACGCAATTCTGACTTTTTAACTCACAATTCTGACTTTATATCTCGCAATTCTGACTTAATAACTCACAATTCTGACTTTATAACTCACAATTCTGACTTTATATCACGCAATTCTGACTTTATATCACGCAATTCTGACTTTATATCACGCAATTCTGACTTTTTAACTCACAATTCTGACTTTATATCTCGCAATTCTGACTTAATAACTCACAATTCTGACTTTATAACTCACAATTCTGACTTTATATCACGCAATTCTGACTTTATAACTCGCAATTCTGACTTTATAACTCACAATTCTGACTTTATAACTCACAATTCTAACTTTATAACTCACAATTCTGACTTTATATCTCACAATTCTGACTTTATATCTCACAATTCTGACTTTATATCTCACAATTCTGACTTTATATCTCACAATTCTGACTTTATATCTCACAATTCTGACTTTATATCTCACAATTCTGACTTTATAACTCACAATTCTGACTTAATAACTCACAATTCTGACTTTATAACTCACAATTCTGACTTTATAACTCACAATTCTGACTTTATATCACGCAATTCTGACTTTATAACTCACAATTCTGACTTTATATCTCTCAATTCTGACTTTATATCTCTCAATTCTGACTTTATATCTCTCAATTCTGACTTTATATCTCACAATTCTGACTTTATATCTCACAATTGCGACTCTATATCTTGCAGTTCTGAGAAAAAAGTCAGAATTGCGAAATTATACCTTTTTTTTATTATTATTCAGTGTTGTAAACAAGCTTCCATAGAAATTAGACATCAGATTTACACAAAACATTTACAAATGAACTAATACAGTGTGTTTGTGGAGTAAATAAATCAGTCCACAGCTTGAGTGTTGTGGTTTGTTGCAGGGTGTCTCGAGTGCCGTGATGGAGACATTCAGAATCCTGCTGCACGACTTCCGCTTAATGGGAATCCAGACGACAGCGACGCACTCGCACAGATGTTTACCGCAGAAAGGAAAGACATGCTCGTCGCCGAAGACCTCAACGCACCTCAGAACAAGAAAGACTTTGCTGGACCGGTGGAGGTGAAGCAGAACTTTCTTGAAATCACAGAAGATCCACACTTCTCACAGATGCCTGCAAGAACACACACGTGCGCGTTCACATCCATCGGCACTAGTCAAACCGTGAGCAGCCTCAGCTTTGAGTCCGTCAGTCAGAACTCACGACCCGACAGAACCGCTTCAGGCTTCATCCAGAACACAGCGTCTCCTGATCGCAGTAATGCGTGCAGACGCGAAGCGGCGCAGGAAAAGTGGTTCATCTGTTCGTTCTGCGGGAAGAGTTTCGACCGCTCCAGCCACCTGCAGATGCACCGGCGCGTCCACACCGGAGAGAGACCCTTCCGCTGCGCCGTTTGCGGCAAGAGCTTCTCGCAGCTCAGCAACCTGCGCACGCACCAGAAGATCCACCGGACACACACGAAGACAAACTGAGACTGCATTCACATGAACATGAAGTTCTTCACAGATCAGTAATCTTTATTTGTGTGAATAAACACAACATTACAAATATACAAAACACATAAACAGATGTTTAAAGTCTGACCAACTAACAGTTAGTCTTACTTTTCAGGTTCAAATTATATCATTTTTATTTAACTGACTTCAAGCTGGTAACACATTCAGGTTTCATTTGTTAACATAAACTAACAATAAAAGGCATTTTCTAATTTAAACTTTTAGTAATACATTATTACTCAGACATAAAACTCAAGAATAGTAACTTTTAGAAATAGTGCAATACTGTAATGAGTTTTTGTGGAGTAAATATAAACCAGTCCACAGTCTAAAATATGTGTTCAGTAGTTAGAGAGGTGACCTGTAAGTCTGGTTCATGTGGAAACCATAGTTTGTGCCAAAGTAATTAATATTAATGTATCACATCTTTACATTAGCAACAATAACTGTAGTGACTTTTTCTGCGGAAAACGTTTTTGTAAAGAAACTGAAGTCAAACAGAAACATTTTATATAGACACAGAGTCAAAACCAGTCAAAAGTGTGAAATAAATAAGATTTAATGTTTTTGAGAGTCTCTTCTGCTCACCAAGGCTGCATTTATTTGATCAAAAATACAGTAAAAATTGTGAAATATTATTCCAGTTTAAAATAACTGTATATATAGTATAATATATAGTAAAGTGTACTTTATTCAGTCTTCAGTGTCACATGATTCTTCAGAAATCATTCTGATATGATGATTTGCTGCTCAAGAAACATTTATGATTATTATCAATGTTGAAAACAGCTTCATATTTTTGTGGAAACCATCATATATTTTATTTTTCAGGATTCTTTGATAAATTTTCAGCACTTATTTGAAATAATAGAATCTTTTGTAATATTATAAACACCTTTACTGTCACTTGATCAGTTTAATGCGTCCTTGCTGAATAAAAGTAGTAATTTCTGTCTTTCGGTATCAAACTTTTGAATGGTAGTGAACGACTGTTCCCACAAAAATAAATTATTTTACACTGTAATATTATTTCACAATATTTACTTGATTAAACAAATGCAGCCTTGGTGAGCAGAAGAGACTCTTTCAAAAAAAAATAATCATAATTATTCCAAATTGTTGACCGGTATTATAGTATAAATATAAACGTCCTATGTTTTATATATGTGGTGGAATTGATTACACAAGAAAGTGTCTTAACATCATATAAACGACACTTCGCCGTCACAGTTCTGTCATCTCGGCACACAGAGGTAGAACGAGTCCAAACCAGGAACGAATCAAGATCAGCAGGACTTCAGCAGAAACACATCCATATGTCAGTGTCTGTGTGTTTAACCCTTAAACGTCTCCTTTATTGTCTGAGTTCACATGATGTGCTGGAAGAAAGAGATCCAGTGCATCCGATGGGAAATAAAGCACTCCTCATTTTACCATCATATGTGAGTTTGCGTACACTGATCATCCGCTTAAAGGGACAGTTCAGACAAATAATATTAAATATCTATCATGTACTCACCCTCATGTTGTTCCAAACCTGTGTGACTTTCTTTCCTCCATGAAACACAAAAGGAGAAAATCTTGAGTAATGTTCATATAATCTTGTCTATAATAAAAGCAGATACTGTAACAAATCTATTGCTCATTGTTAGTCAATGAATTCACTGCAAAAAATGTTGTTCTTCGGTCTTGTTTTCCAGCACAAACATCTAAACATTCCCTCTGGTCCTCTTCGTTTCGGGGTCACGCTCGGCTCCTTTGCGGTCAAAAGTGACCGAAGCCTTAAAACATTCCTCTTTCTTTCTTTCTTTCTTTCAGGAAAGCAATGCAATATATTTTTGTTCAATAATATTTTTGGATTATTATTTAAAATGTTGAGGGTATGTTATGATACTATGCAATATTTATACAATTTTTATAAGCTAATTTTTTTAAATTAAAGCAGTAAAAACTTCAAATCAAATTTTTTGAAGGCAGATTAGTGGTGGGGGTAAACAAAAGAAAATGGTTTAACTGCTAGATTTCTATATAGTTCTATATAAAGTGGCTTACAGTGGTTTTTATACACAAATTTTTATTTTATTTATAGAATTTATACTTAGACATTCTGAAAGACTACTTTGCTCAAGGTTTAGATTGTTTTTGTCTGAAATGTTGATTTCAAGTGTCAGTTTTTGCATCAATTTTACAAGTCAAACCTGAACACAGAGGACATTTTGTTACACATAACATAAAAATGTAACAAAAATGATCAGGTATGATTGATCACAGCTTAATAAATCTGTGTCTGATCTGATTTCAACCTCTTATTTTGAGTCTTTTGGCTCAATTTTCTGACTCCATTGGCAGATATTTGTCCTTGTTTGAAGCACAAACTGATAGATTTTTCATAAAACGAAACTTAATATCTTCAGTCATGTTGCTTCTCCAGTAAATGTATCTTGATTTAAGATTTAGATGTTTGTGCTGGAAAACAAGACAGAAGCACTGAGGAAGAACAGAGTTTTTTGCAGTGTAAACTAATGGAAACTTATTGTAAAGTGTTAGCAATTTTGTTCGAGATGCATCGCAGCAGGTTTGACATCAACGATATCAAATCGTTATCACATCTTAAATCTATTTATTCTCGTCTATCATGTTGCAATATATCGTGATATGCATGACTTTGTGGAGTATGAACATTTTGCAGGTTTGAGAACAACATGATGCCCTTTCTGAGTCTAACATCAACAGTCCTTCATCAGATGATCTGTCTGCGCGAGTGTATGATGATGGCGTTGGGGTTTTCCTTTGGTGTCAGTCCTCCGTTGCTGCACTGGAAGTAGTTGGAAAGCGCCTCGGACAAATGATAGGCGTTTCCTTCTTCTCCTTCTGGAATTCGCTCTTGCTGCACGTATGCATCATGTTCGTCTCGGTGAATCTCTCTGCGAGAGCCGCGTTTCCATGCTTCAGTCGGACCGGAGCTCACGGAGCGAGGAGGAGAATTCTGGTCCCTGTGAAGCCCTGAATCCTGATGGAGAAACACAGAGAAACGTCATCAGGATGCAGTTAACCCTATAAAGCTTCTGTCTCGTATTTGATCATGAATTTCAAAGGCCTCTAAATAATCAAAAAAAAAAAAAAATCACACAATTATACTAAAAGACTATTACTTGCTTAAAACGGCAGACAACAGAAGTGTTGTTTATAACTCACACACACCAGAGACATATTGCTGGATTTGACGTAGGACTCGACTCTTCGTCTGCGTTCGCTTCTCTCGTCCTCCTCGATGTCTCTCAGCTTCTTAATGCCTCGGTCCGGTCGGTACGACGGGTAGATGGCAGGACGTCCGAGACTGTCGTACTCTCCGTCTCTCAGCGTGGAGTGATCCTGCGGAGAGAGAGAGAGTTTATCTGGTGACGCGTCACTTGCACACGTGCGTGAAACAAGTGTGAAGTCAACTCACCTCCACGGATAAAACACTGCTCTTCATCACACTGTCTATCCGCATCAGTGAACCCTCTTCTGCCTGCAAACCACAGAAAGTCTCACTTTACTTTCAAACGCATAAAGAGGAACTTCAGAACTATATTCTATGGAGACACGCACATGACATGCAGGGAAAAAAGTAAATCGGGCGCACGATTTACTATTTCGTTCCTTCGATTTTCTAAATCATGCGCACGATTTACTACTTCGTTCCCTCGGTTCGCTAAATCATGCACGCGATTTATTATGTAGTCTTCTTGATTTGGTAAATCATGTGCGTGATTTACTATTTCGTTCCCTCAATTCGCTAAATCGTGTGATTTATTATTTTGTTCTTTCGATTCGCTAAATCGTGCACGCGATTTATTATGTAGTCTTCTTGATTTGGTAAATCATGTGCGTGATTTACTATTTCGTTTCCTCGATTTGCTAAATCGTGTGATTTATTATTTTGTTCTTTCGATTTGCTAAATCGTGCGCGCAATTTACTATTTCGTTCCCTCAATTCGCTAAATCATGTGCGCAATTTACTATTTCGTTCCCTCAATTCGCTAAATCATGTGCGCAATTTACTATTTCGTTCCCTCAATTCGCTAAATCATGCGTGCGATTTACTATTTTGTTCCCTCAATTCGCTAAATTGTGTGCGCGATTTACTATTTTGTTCCCTCAATTCGCTAAATTGTGCGCGCGATTTATTATTTAGTCCCCTTGATTTGCTAAATCGTGCGTGCGATTTACTATTTTGTTCCCCTTAATTCGCTAAATTGTGCGCGCAATTTATTATTTAGTCCCCTTGATTTGCTAAATCATGCGCACGATTTACTATTTTGTTCCCTCAATTCACTAAATTGTGCGTGCAATTTATTATTTAGTCCCCTTGATTTGCTAAATCATGCGCACGATTTACTATTTTGTTCCCTCAATTCACTAAATTGTGCGCGCAATTTATTATTTAGTCCCCTTGATTTGCTAAATCGTGCGTGCAATTTACTATTTTGTTCCCTCAATTCGCTAAATCATGCGCACGATTGACTATTTTGTTCCCTCAATTCGCTAAATTGTGCACGCGATTTATTATTTAGTCCCCTTGATTTGCTAAATCTTGCGTGCAATTTATTATTTCGTTCCCTCGATTCGCTAAATCATGCGCCTGATTTACTATTGCGTTCCCTCCATTTATAAATCGTGCACACGATTAACTCTTTCGTTCCCTCGATTTAGCTTACTATTTTTTTCCTGCATGTCATGTGTTATTCCTTGCTGCAGTTTATGAAGCCAGAGCATTAAAAAAACATGCAAGTTTATATTATAAACATCACAAGTTTAATGGTATAAAGAAGAATCTCTAGGGTCACATCTACCCTAAAACTAAATAAAAGAAATAAGCCTGTCTTTTGTGAGACAATTTTTCACATTGTGATTAGAACTAAGAACAGTTTCCCTCCACAATCTCATTGTTACTTTTAAATTGTGTGATTCTCATTATTCTTATTAGAATCAGAATCTTTATTTGTCATTATACAAAAAAAGTACAACGAGATTATATGCAATTATTCAGTGCAAAATCAATCTCCCACTTTACAAACAATTACCCTATGTGCAAGAAAACATTTCTCCTATGTAACAAATTTTACAAGTAAGTGAATAAATAAGTAAATAAATAGACTGGAATATTATATATATATATATATATATATATATATATATATATATATATATATATATATATATATATATATATATATATACACACACACACCTTTAACAGCAATATTTGCATCTCATATGCAGCACAAGTGAGGTAATTTATAAATATATGACTATAAATAATTACAAAAGAGGCATTCCATTTAGTGTTCAGTTCAAATTAAAACAGCCGTAGGATATGTGCTGTTTTTCAATCTGTTTTAGCTGTTATTATCCTGTACTGCCTCCTGAGGGTATCAGTTCAAGCAGATGATGTGCTGGATGTGATGAGTCTTTTTAATTAGATTCTCATCAAACTAAAAATACCGTAATTTAGAAGTTAAATCAGCAGTATTTATAAATACTTCACACTAACAATTGTTTTGCATTATGGTAATAATATAACAAAGCTTTCTAAACGAACATGAGTGTCACAATGCAGCAATATTATATCTAAATATCTAATCTCTAATGCTTTTTATGCAGAATATCATATCTTCAGATTATGTGGTGAATTGCAGGAATTTCAGCCTGAATATAAGTCATATTTTTTTTACATTATTTTCATGAGAATTAAAAACATTTTCCGTAATGAGAATATGAGTAAGTTTTAACATTGCAAAACAATCAAACTTCATAAAAAATTGTATAATGTATATAAAGGTGCATCATTAATGCATTAAAACACTTTTATAATGTGGTAATAAGAATATGTCACAATGCAACAACAAATTTTAATTTTTTTATGCATATCATTTCCTACCATAGATGTCTAAAATACTCTTTTAAATATCCATTTTGTGACAGTAATACCGAGTTTTGCATATGTGAGTAAAGCACAAAACATGAGTGAAGCTGCTGTACCGCTGTCCTGGGATCAGAGTTGATGGAGTTGAGTCTCCTCATGGACACCTGCCGCGACAGGCTGATCATCTCCTCCCTGAGACACAAAACACCTTCATGCTGCATGACAGTTTATCTTCAGATATTTCCAAGGTCAAAGGTCACAGACTCACGTTCTTGCACTGAGCGCCCTTTTCAGCTTCCTGTTCTTGCGTCTGAGGTGACAGTTGACGATAATGATGGTGATCACCATGATGACCACCAAAGCCCCGGCGACAGACACCCCGATGATGATGAGGAGAGTCTCCGACGGGCTCTTGATCGCTTGTGCAACTTCATTAGCATGTTCTAAGAATAAACAAAACAGCTATTGTGTTAATTTATAGAGGATCTACTGTGTCCCTTTGTTCTCTACTAGAACAGGTTGATTATTTTCCTCATATTCTCCATTGTTGCAGCTCCTCTCTTCCCAGTCTGTCAGTAACGCTCTGTCTCTATGAAGCCCCTCCTTCTGAAAAGCACGATGTGCTCTGATTGGTCGGCTGGAGCAGTGTGTTGTGATTGGTCAAGCGCTTTGAGTGTGTTTGGGAAATGGCTTTATCCAATCTGTTCGTGAAATGTATGCAAATTAGTGCCTATTTAATGAATGCATATTTAAATCTTGCTTTAATTTACTTTACTTTAACTTCAATATAATTTAATGTACTTTCATTAAATTTATTTTAATTTAATTTCCACCACACGAGGGCAGCAGACTCAGGAGAGTCGACTCATGTCGGGTAAATTAATGTTGAAGGTCTTTTTCACTGAACAAAGGCGGCATTTCAATTGTTTTCTGAGTCACTGTTGCTTATGATTAAGATCTAAATTTACACGGCAGTAAAGATCATCATGAGGAAGTCAAGGACGCTTGGGTTGTGTGGCAATACCAGCGAAAAAACATTTAGAGAGAATGATGAAGCAGGCCACAGCATTAAAAACAGAAATGTTTCCACAATCAAACATCCTGCTTGTTATTTTAAACACAATTTCTGCTGATGTTGGTGCCTCTATTTTTATTCCATTTCCAGTGTTCAAGCAGAAAATACACTGCAAAAAAAAAAAAACTTTCCAGCACATCATTCTTAAATCAATGTACCTTTACTAGAGAAGCAAAATGACTGAAGATATTAAGTCAAGAATGAAGTTTCTGCTTAAAACAAGAACTAGTATCTGCCAATGACTGATTTAAAGTGAAACAAGCTCTGAACCCAGAGTGAGTCTGACCATGTATGGTGATCATTCTGTAATGACCATTAATATGATGCAAGTTTTGTGGGAAACCCATGCAGATCATGATGATGATCAAGTCAGTGTCATTTGTTCTGAATGTTTCTTTATTAGATTAAACACCTACTTCCGATCTCCAGTTTAAACTGGGCTTTAGCGGTTCCCACACTGTTTCCTGTCTGGCAGACGTACAGACCCTCATCTGACACATTCAGCGGCCGAACGAACAGCAGTCTGTCCCTCTGAACCGACACTCCCTCCGGCAGACGCCCGTCTTTCCTGAAACAAAGTGGATGAGTTTATCAAAGCAATACAAACACATGCTGGATAC
The DNA here is from genome assembly GCA_037101425.1 of Elopichthys bambusa. Taxonomy (NCBI): domain Eukaryota; kingdom Metazoa; phylum Chordata; class Actinopteri; order Cypriniformes; family Xenocyprididae; genus Elopichthys; species Elopichthys bambusa. The sequence goes on from CM074437.1 coordinate 35,958,264, forward strand.
ACATTACCGTTTGTTTTAAAACAGCGGTTTTCTGTGTGAATATACAGTAAACAGTAATTTATTCCTGTGATCAAAGCTGAAATTTCAGCATCATTACTCCAGTCTTCAGTGTCACATGATCCTTCAGAAATCATTCTAATCATGCCGCATTCTAAATGTGTATGAGAGCCGATTTTCACTTCCTCCATCAGTGTCTTGTGTTGAATCAGCTGTAGGAGATTTTAAAAGACTCAGCTCCTCAGACAGGTGTGAGATCAGGACACACCCCGATACTGACACACACACACACACACACACACACACACATACACACACACGGGCGATCTGACGGCTGTAGCAACGCCAAACACCACATTAAAAAGATCTCGGGTTTCGGACCCCCACTGTAATTATCATCTGAGTATCATGTGACTCCTGCAGCCGGTCGCCAGTTCATTCCTCCTACAGTACCTGATTGAAAACACCTCTTAGAAAGGCTTCAGAAACTGCAGGCCTGCAAAATATCATGCTTATTTTTGTATTTACTATCTATTTTTGCTATTTTAGTATTAGCATTTATTTTAGTAATTAGTATTCATTTTGACTATTTTTAGTATTAGTATTTATTTTAGTATTTATTTATTTTGACTATTTTACTATTTGTAGAATTAGTATTTTTTTTAGTATTGCGTATTAATTTGACTCTTACTATTTGTAGTATTAATATTTAGTATTTATTTTGACTATTTTACTATTTTTAGTATTATTTTAGTATTTAGTATTTATTTAGACTATTTTACTATTTGTAGCTTTAGTATTTTAGTGTTTAGTATTTATTTTCACTATATTACTATTTGTAGCTTTAGTATTTTAGTGTTTAGTATTTATTTAGACTATTTTACTATTTGTAGCTTTAGTATTTTAGTGTTTAGTATTTATTTAGACTATTTTACTATTTGTAGCTTTAGTATTTTAGTGTTTAGTATTTATTTTCACTATATTACTATTTGTAGCTTTAGTATTTTAGTGTTTAGTATTTATTTAGACTATTTTACTATTTGTAGCTTTAGTATTTTAGTGTTTAGTATTTATTTTGACTATTACTATTTGTAGCTTTAGTATTTTAGTGTTTAGTATTTATTTAGACTATTTTACTATTTGTAGCTTTAGTATTTTAGTGTTTAGTATTTATTTTGACTATATTACTATTTGTAGCTTTAGTATTTTAGTGTTTAGTATTTATTTTGACTATATTACTATTTGTAGCTTTAGTATTTTAGTGTTTAGTATTTATTTAGAGTATATATTACTATTTGTAGCTTTAGTATTTTAGTGTTTAGTATTTATTTAGAGTATATATTACTATTTGTAGCTTTAGTATTTTAGTGTTTAGTATTTATTTAGACTATTTTACTATTTGTAGCTTTAGTATTTTAGTGTTTAGTATTTATTTTCACTATATTACTATTTGTAGCTTTAGTATTTTAGTGTTTAGTATTTATTTTGACTATATTACTATTTGTAGCTTTAGTATTTTAGTGTTTAGTATTTATTTAGACTATTTTACTATTTGTAGCTTTAGTATTTTAGTGTTTAGTATTTATTTTCACTATATTACTATTTGTAGCTTTAGTATTTTAGTGTTTAGTATTTATTTTCACTATATTACTATTTGTAGCTTTAGTATTTTAGTGTTTAGTATTTATTTTCACTATATTACTATTTGTAGCTTTAGTATTTTAGTGTTTAGTATTTATTTTGACTATTGTACCATGTGTAGCTTTAGTATAGCCTCCTGAAGCTGAATCACAGCGGATCAGATGTTCGTGAGTAGTTTTGCATCAGGCGGTCAGTGATCGTCCGTAACCGCAGGACTGTTTATCAGTCTGTTACGCTGCTGTCTGTCTGTCCATCCGTTCATGCACTTAACCAAACTCAGGAGCACCGAAGGAAAGTAGTGACATGGCAAAATCCCAAAGGATTCCCAAAAAATCCTTTTTCCACCCCCACTCTCTTTGTGTTTCTCATTATGTTGTCTTTCTTTCTCTCTGTTTAACACAATCACAAAGGGTCTGAACTGCAGCAGCGATGCATATTCACATGCTCCTTTCAGGATAAAATAAAAGCTGCAGTGTCACGTTGCAACCTGAGAGTAACGAGAGTTTCATGCACGGGACAGTGAGGAAAGAGAGAAAAAGAGCAGGATGCTAAATGATGAGGGTGGTGTGTGTGTATCGAGACACACGCTGAGCCCTAAATAACCTCCTGTCCCGTAATGACTGTTTTAACCAGCGCAGAAACACAGGCTGTGGACCGGATTAAAGATGCAGCGCATCAACTGCAATTAACGGTGTTTGATGCATCGTCATGCTTCTCCAGACACAAACGATTCCTCAAACCACGTGTGCTGTTGAGAAGAGTCTGATCAGATGCACGATGACATGGTCACATGGTGTGTCAGTCATATAAATACTTATAACCTGAATATACATTTACTAGAAGTAAAAAATTACTTAAGATATTAATTCTTATTCTTATGCTTAAAACAAGAAAAATGTACTTAATCCAAAGGGAAAACAAGATTATTTTTCTGATCCCACTGCCAGATTTTTTCTTGTTTTCAGCATAAACTCACTTAATATTGATCGACTTTTCTAATACTAAAAATCATAAAATAGTACAAATAATTACAAAATACTAAAATACTAATACTAAGAAAAACAAAATACTAAAAATACTAAAATAGCAAAAAACTAAAATAAATACTAAATACTAATACTAAACATAGTAAATCAGCTATTGAATCAAATGAGGCTGTTACAGTGAGTTCAGTGAGTTGTAGCAATAAACGAGATTTAGATATTTAGTAGCAAGTGTTCAAGTTTTCATGATCAGAAATGTATATTCAGCGAGTTACTAAATATTCCTGGACGGAAAGAAATTCTGATCACAACTTTTTTGCTTTTCAGTTTTTCCGTATCAGTCTACAATTGTGGTTTAATCTATTTCAGATGTTCATCCGCCCCAAAACAGCACATAAAACAAACCCAAAGGCTGAATTCTCCTGTGCCAACAGCGGTTCTTGGCCAGGAAAAGCTGCAATGTGGTCCAGATCATCTGTGAAACTGTTACCTGCTCCACGTGACGTTCTGCGGCAGCGGGTTTCCTTTCACTGCACATCTGAGCTCTGATCCGGTGTGGCCGATCCTCCAGGAGCCAGAACTAACAATCTCTGCATCTGGAGGAACTGTTTTTACATAGAAACTTTAATAATACTTCACAATTTTTACCTATTGAGAGCCAGTGTAAATGAAGTCATGCGGTTCTTTATTTTCATCCGATGTGTTTAGGGAAACCTACAGTGCACGATGAGCTGGTTGCTGATTCTGCGCGGGCCGTCCAGAGCCGGATGCCACACCAGACAGTCCAGTCGACGGCCGTTCATGCTGCGCAGAGGGTGCAGGAAAAACTGCGAGGTCACGACCCCATCCTCTCCGCTCCGGTTCTGCGACTGCCCGGGAATTTCTGTGTCCCAGGTCAGGCGCGGCGGAGGGTGTCCGACCGAACGACAGGAGGCAGCCACACGGAACGACTGCCCTTCCTCCAGGATCACAGGATCCAGCGAGGAGATCGGCAGACCTAGAGAAGGAGAAAGCAGAGATGAAGTACTGTATTAAAACAATAGTGTAAAACTTTTTTACTGCCTAAAGCAAGGTTATTTTTAAACTGGTTAGTTCAGAAGATGATGTTGATTCTGTACTGTACTGCAGATTAACAGACCTTCCTTTTGTAAACACAAGTGAAATGGAGCTTGGGAAATTCAATGGAGGTGTGAAAAGAGGGGTTCTTACTCCAGATGGTCAGGCTGATTTGTCTCTCAAAGTTTCCGGAGGGAAAGGTGGAGATGTGGCAGGTGTATGTGGCCTGATCGGCCTTCTTTGTGTTCAGAATCAACAGCGTCGAGTCGACTGTCGGCTCAGAGCTCTCAAACTGAACACGCTTCAGGAAATCAGGAGACGCTGAGATAAACAAACAGAAGAAGAAGAAGAAGAAGAAGAAGAAGTACATCACATTAATTTCTTATAAAATTCTTTAAAAGATATAAAGTGTCACTACAGTTTAAGAGACTCCTACAACAAGGTTTCAAAACACTTATGATGTAACGAAGCCTCGTTTACTGAAATCACGTGACTTTGGCACTCTGAACCACTGATTCGAAACAAAAGATTCGTAAAGCTTCATGAAGCAGTGTTTTGAAGTCGTCCATCACTAGATATTGTTAAATTTTTTGGCGCACAAAAAGTATTCTCGTCGCTTCACAACATTAAGGTTGAACCACTGTAGTCACATGACTGTTTTAAATGTGTCTTTAGAAGCTTTCTGGGGATAAATTGTTGATGAACGAAGGTCTTATGGGTGTGGAACGACATGAAGGTGAGGAATTAATGACAGAATTTTAATTTTTGGGTGAACTAACCCTTTAAAAAAATGAATAGGTATTTTTTCACAGTGATGCCATAGAAGCAGCCATTTTGGTTCCCCAAAGAACCTTTCAGTGATCATTTCTTTTCTTCTCTCAGCTCGAGCTTTACAGTGAATAACATGTTGGGTGGACTATTCTTTAAAGCAATGCACATCAACACAGATGGCAGATGCGAGTTGCTCCAGTCAACATAATGCACCATTGAAAATATCCGTCATGACAAACGTCTCTAGGTGACAAACACACGTCACAACACAATGCATGCGAGAGTGTTTCCATCAGCTAATTTAAAAAAACTTGCTGCGGGGAAGATGATGTTTGTGTCTGTTTGCGCTTCTTTGAATGGGAGGTGATTTACAGGTGACAAGAAGTGGATGAATCACCAGAACGCATGTTTGTGTCGCACACTGTACAGAGAAAATAAAGTAAAGCCTGTTGTAAAATATGATCCAGACTGTTCCTAAAAGGGTGTGAGATTTGCTCAACTAGTTTGTGTTTATACCTTTAGGTCCTTCAGTAAAGTGTCCTATAATGATCTGCTCTCTTTCCCTTCCTGGTTTCTGTCTGGACCAGGTCACCTGCACCACCTTCTCCACGCCCTCCACCACATACCGACAGGGCAGCCTGGTCTGTGTGTCCGAGAACGAGCGCAGGGCCGCGGATGGAGGCGGATCGATGAACTCGCTGTGAACACAGGCTGAGAAATAAAGAGTCAGTGAGTGAACATCTGCAAACATCCCTGACTGGATTTACTATTACAGATGCAGCGCGGACTGGCGGGTCAGTGTGAGAGAGTTAATAATAAACCCACGCTATCATGATCCATTGCTCTTGCTCGACAAACATGTCACAAAAACCCAAGGACGTTCTCATGCGGCACAATGAGCGAGTCAGATATGAGCCCAAAAACAATCAATGCTAAATGCAAATAAGAAAATACAGTCCATACGACGTGTAAATTCAATATTGGTCGGTGTGTATGCATGCGTTTAATGTTTTGTATCAGGCTTTTATGGCTCATATAGTCTGATATAGTGAGAATATGGAGGAAGAAACAGCTCAATTTTATTCAGAGGCCCAAACTGAGCAAAATTATGCAATTTGGTGTAGATGCAGGTATTTATATGAGATTCTGATGCTTGCAATGTAAATCAGTGGGATCTTTATAACAGTATTTGGTCATTCCATGTTAAATAAACCAAATTTTGTAAACTTCCCCAAATTTTAGCAATCTTTGTTTTATTATATGCCAGCAGTGACAGCTCAAAAAAGGCAGAAAAGCACTTCTTGTGTTTCTTTGCCTCAAGTTTGCATGCCTGTAACTCAAGAAGTATTAAAAATATCTTAATATCCTTTTAGATTCTGGTTCTTAACAAACTTTTCTTTTGGTATCAGCATTTTAAATGCCCTCGATGGTTCAATCCCAGAGATATGGAGATCTTAATGCGGCTCCATGAGTCAACTGGTAAATTGTACACCTTTTCAGTGGTCAAAAACCAAATGTGGTTCATTTTGCATAGAGCTGATACTTAGGAATATCTGAAGAACAAATAATGTTGAAACTAGAAATGTATATTGTTTCCCTCTTATCATAAGAATTGGCACTTTCTGAGTGTCAAAAATCCACTGAAATGGTCAAGTTGAGGCACATTAACTTACTCTCAAAAGTGTATTCATAAGAATCAGTTTCAGGGGTATTTGGAAGACTGGATTTTGTTCATTTTAACGGCTTCTGAAGCTGCCAATAGTTCAAATACACAGCCTCATAACTACACGTTACTGCATTGACATCTCTATATATGTGAGATTGAACCATTTTGAGCCCTAAAAATTAAACTAAACTTCAGAAAAACGTTTGTTTTTGGCACTCAGAGAGTTATGTTTTATGCAATTCTTTTGATAAGAGAGAAACAAGATACATTTCTAGTTTCAACATTATTTATTCTTCAGACTTTAAATGCAATAAGTATCATCTGTGTGCAAAGTGAACCACATTTGGTTTTTGATCACTGAAAATTGGTAAAATTCAACAGTTTGAACATGGAGCTGCATTGAGATCCCCATATCTATGGGACTGAACTATATAGGGCCTTGGAAATTAAAATTTCAAAAGGAAAGTTTATTAAGAATGAGAATCTAGAAGGATATTAAGATATCTTGAATACTTTCAGAGTTACAGGCATGCTAACTATGGAAAAGGAATATTTATGGCACTATGCAATGGAGTCGATAGAAAAACACTTCTAGTTTCAACATTATTTGTTCTTCAGATATTCCTCTTTAAAAGAAAAGAAGTATCAGCTGTGTGTGAAATGACCCACATTTGGTTTTTGAACACTGAAAATGTGAACAATTTACCAATTTACTCATGGAGCCGCATTAAGATCTCCATATCTCTGGGATTGAACCAACAAGGGCCTTAAAAAATGAAGATACCAAAAGAAAAGTTTGTTAAGAACCAGAATCTAAAAGGATATTAAGATATCTTTAATACTTCTTGAGTTATAGACATGCTAACTTGAGGCAAAGAAACACAAGAAGTGCTTTTCCCCCATTTTTGAACTGTCACTGTTGGCATATAATGAAACAAAGATTGATAAAGTCAACAGATTTTACTAATAGAGCTACCAATCTCTGTGTAAAAATAAAATAAAGATGCTGCCATCTTTCTAAAGTCATTTTTACACCCCTGTAATTTGGCTCCAAATCTCAGGTGAAACTGGTCATTTTGACCCCCTTTACAAAATAGTGGATTACTCAGTAAATATACATCTGTGACATTTAATAGTTTGTCTTCCATCACTATTTATGTTTAAAATATTAACAAAATCAAAAATTTAAGCCGGGGACCTGACACAGAATGACTCCCATATAATTTCAATATCTGCCAATAATAAGATGATATTTAAATGCTTAGTTTTATGACCAAATCTCTGTAGTTTTAAAACATATCATGCAATACAATACAATGATGATTGAAAGATGAACAAATAAACCTTCCTCAAAACGCCTGATGATCAGATCATGATTTTTCTAATCAAGTAAACTCAGTCGCTTCAGTCCAGCTGAAATATTACTATCAAAGTTATTCTTACGTTTACTTGACAAAAATCAGTAAAGATTTCACAGCAAAAAGGAGGACGTTTGTACAGTAATATGAAAAGACTTTTACTTGAAGGACTGTAAGAGATCGTGTCCGACAGGTTTATCAGATCATGTTGATATTTTATGATCAGATATGATACAGTAGGTGTCACAGAGTTAAGGACATTGTTTTAGCTATAAATACATTGATTCAACAGGGAAATTAGTTCTCAGTCAGGTTTAATTTACATATACAAAAGTAAATAAAAACAAACGAGTAACTAGTTTTCATGCAGTAATAGTTTAGAGCAATAAAATGAATGTGAAGCAGCAGAGAAACGTTCAACTTTAGTGTCTTAGCAAAATCTGAGCACAGTTTGAGATCTCTTTAAACTGTTTATACTCCTTCTGTATACTGGTAGGTTTGATTTTTAGTATATTTCTGCTCATTTTGGATCCACTTCATGCTCAATGTAAAATCATCCTGAAGCAAAACTAGTTGAGAAGCTCGACGCTCATTCTTTCAAAGTGAGACAGAAAGCAGAAGAAAATGAGACATAGTGAGAGAATGTCATCTTGCAGTTCTGGTTATTGTTTGTCTTCGTCTCAGCTGACAGACTCTCTGAACACAAACACTATGACACGCTACAGCTTTAAAACAACAATACATACTTTAGCCACACACACACACACACACACACACACACACACACACACACACACACATATCTAACTTCAGGACATTCATTGACTTAATGCAGTCTCTATATATTTACTATAACCTTTCCCATCACAACTAACCTAAACTGACCCTTGATCCCTAAAACCGGTCTAAGTACTACATTTGAATTTAAATTGACTTCATGAATGTTGAAAAAGTACGTTCTATATACTATGAAAGCATGTAGTATGAATGAAATCCGGACGTACAACATCCGCCATGTTGTTGCTGTCACGTGACCTACCAGCGTCACTTACGTCCCTTCAACTTCATTCACCAATCCTCTCCTGTGGCCTCATGGGATAGTAAAGTGTCCATCGTATGCGCGCTTCAGAATCTCACCGGAAGTAGTAAGTCATCCGGCTACTATGAATTCGGACATACTACTCTGCTCGCATACTTTATAGTAGAGAAGTAGGGATGCCAAGCTCATGTACTTGTACTCGTAAAAATACGCCCAATACCTCACGTGACGTAACTGACAGTCACGTGAGGTAACGGCAGCAGCAGAAACTAGTGCTGCTTCGCCTACTTATACTATGTACTGTTTTTGTGAAGAAAAAGTACATACTTTTGAGTGTGTAGCAGAAGAGTACGCAAGCTTTGGGACATACTACATCGTCATAAATGCGTCTTTAACGGATGTTCTGTCGCTTCGTTACGCAACCTGTAACCGTTTAAACTGCCCTGTCAATCATCTAGTCACAGTTAAAATCCTCCAAATTTAATTTCCTACCGTTTCGGAGAGAAATATAGTCGTCTTTGTAATGGGTCTTTCATGTGAAGAACTCTCCTCATGTTTGCATAATGATGCATTTAAAAGTTAACAACCAAACACATCGTTATAAAAGTTCACAGTGGTGTTGCAGATTAAATATAATGTGGATAACATTTAATAAATATCTTTTCGTCATGTTAGTTTATGATTATTAATCACTCAAACCCCCTCACCTTAACAGCTCTCGCACATCCGCCATGTTTGTAGTTTTTATAACACTTTTTATTCGTATTTGTAGTTCTAAACAAATCCTCGTCCACAGCGCAATGTGTTATGGGCAATATTAGGTGATCTGCACTTCGGATTCTAACCGGAAAAAGTAGACCATCCGGGTATGTTTGGAATACTTATTTCAACATACATACACACTAATTCTAATTTCGAATACTATTTAGGATGGATAGTACGCGAATTGGGACGCAGCAAATGTCAGCCTCAGGGGGGTGGAAATACTTCAAAAATGAATCATGACAACACACACATTGCGAACTTCATGCTTTCAATCACAATTCGTTATCGATTAATGAAGGCGCTCTCTGTCGCGCGCGCTCTCTCTCGTGCGCGCGATCCCAGTTCTCTCAGACAGCGCGCGATCAGTTCTCCTCGCGCCTGAATGGTCAAATGCACACTTAGTTGTCAAAATGTCCATCGTGTGGAGTATCTCATATAAATACAGTCAGTTATGGCTTAAGTGGACGTAAACATTTTGGGTGAAAACAGGATGTGTGTCAGTATCCATTGATTCGGTCTTAAAGGGACCGTAGCCTAATTAAATATTTGTCATTAATGTTAATAAAACAACAACAGATGTCAAATAAATGTATACATGGTATATAAATCAAAAAAAAAAAGAAGAGAAAGAGAAATTAATAAATGTATAAGCATCGGTATCAGCGAGTACCAGAAAAAAAATATATCGGTACAGGTACTCGGTGCATCCCTATAGAAAAGTATTCGATTTCGGACCCTCTTGACCCTCAAACGGGCCTTTAAAGGCTCTAAGAAAGTGAAGACTGGCCAAAATATCCTCACTTTATCTGTTCTCTGATGATCGAAAACTCAAACCGGTCCTCACAACAGATAGCGCGCGCGCGCACGCACGCACGCACACACACACTCAGTTCTGAACTTATGTCCACGACAGTCATAAATCAGTAATGGTTTTTGAGGCTGGTTGAACTTTAATGAAGAATGTCGCTGCACCACATTACAGATCAAACACACGAAATATGGAACTATACGATTATCTGGTCTTAGTTAATATTAGTTAATGTTTTAACAAACTAACAGATAAAACTTCTGATTTCAACAATGCATTAGTAAATTAACATGAACTAAGACTAATAAATGCTTTTTAAGTAGGTTATTGTAGGTATTCATAGGTATATACAACCTACATTAACTAAGTAAGCACACACTTCTTGAGTCCTCAAGACAGTTTCTGAAGGCTTTGGTCTTACCCATCAGTGTGAAGATGACCACGCCGATGCAGGTCAGTAGTTTCGTCATAGTTTATTCTGTCAGTATTTCTCTGTTATTCCTCAAAGATCTCCTCATGTCCTCACGCGCGCTTCTGATAGTCCATGTTAAACTGTGTTCTTAAGATCCGCCGTTTCTCAACATTTAAATGAATGAAGAAATAATAGAAGTGGCGGTTCTGTCATGAAGCACAAGCTGAATTTCTACAGGAAGATCAAGAGGCTGATAAACTCATGATTAAACTCTGTTTGAAGTCTTTGCTCAGGTGAGCGTTCACACACCTGCGTGTTCACGTGGGCCCCACCCACCGCTACGCGCGCGCGCGCACAGACACACGCAGACACCCTCTCATACTGACCTTTGGTTTGTGCACTAAACTATGAACTTATATTTATTCTCTTTACATCAGAATTCTCTGTGGAGGATTTTAATGCATTTCTAGAAAACATGTCGAGGTGTTACAGCGGAAGTGACGTCTGTGGAATTCGTGGCTTTTGTTTTGTTATGTTTTGTGATGTAGAAATGAACAAGACAAACCAGTTCAGATGCACATTCTTGACATTTTATGAACAAACCAACAATCAGGCGAAGAATTTAAACTCTAATCAAGAGAGATATACAGAGTTTGTTTTTACTTTATAGTGTGTTATTATTATTATTATTATTTAATAAGTATTTTTTTATTTATTGTATCATTAATCTAAATAGGCCTACGTATAAATTACATTTATATTACATTTTTAGAGCTTCTTTTAGCGTTTTATAGCGCCATCTGCTGGTCAACTCATATATATATATATATATATAGTAATGATACATTTTTTAATGACAGTCAAAATTATTACTTTCTGTTTTAATTTTTTGTCATAATTCCTTTTAATTAAACCTTTTAGCTCACAATTCTGACTTTTTAAATCGTAATTTCACATTTTTGTCATAATTTCAACTTTGTCAATTCTAAAATTTTAAGTCATGATTTAAACTTTTTATGCCATAATTTTGACTTTTTTGACTATATTGTTTTGCTCATGATTTGATTGAGTTATATTTACATTACATTCAGCAGATGCTTTTGTCCAAAGCCACACAACCAAGCGATTCTTCTTCAGGAGGAAATGACATCAGAAGAGCTCAGACATCAACTAGAACAGGGAGGGATTTCAGAAAGTCTTCAAAGATATGAGGTATAATATTTCTTCTAATCTTATACAGTAACAAGGACGCTTATTGGACACTTAAATATAATTTTATTATGTTAGAATGAAGAGCCTTACACAAATATTTTACAGATTAACCGTGACGTCTGTCTCAAAGACACGTGCTAATGATGACGACAGAGATTAACGAAGCTTCATTATAAACAGAGCAGGAACAGCTTCAGGCCAGAGGCTTTTTCTTCATCCCATGAAGGGTGTCGTAGGTGTCCTGGTCCCGACAGCCCAGATCCTGACGAAAGACACACACTGATCAGACCTGTCATTCACTCGTCAGATTATAGGAAGCTCATGAAACTCACCCTACCTGATAAATGTCTCCATCTCCTTTCTGAAAAACACAAGAGATTCACAGTGAGATCTGAGAGGAGTCTTGCTCAAGACTGTGGTGTTTGTTCCTCTTTCTGTTCCTCTTTGCTTTTTTCAGTCATTTGCTCAGCAGATGAGAGGATGAATGTGAAAGAGAGACGCTGCGCTTCAGCAGGACACTCACATAGCCCAGTTACACTGACAACACATTTATGACACAAAAACTCAACATCATAACACAAAAACTCACATTTATGACACAAAAACTCAACATCATAACACAAACTCACATTTATGACACAAAAACTCAACATCATAACACAAAAACTCACAATTATGACACAAAAACTCAACATCATAACACAAAAACTCACAATTATGACACAAAAACTCAACATTATAACACAAACTCACATTTATGACACAAAAACTCAACATTATAACACAAACTCACAATTATGACACAAAAACTCAACATCATAACACAAACTCACATTTATGACACAAAAACTCAACATCATAACACAAAAACTCACATTTATGACACAAAAACTCAACATCATAACACAAAAACTCACAATTATGACACAAAAACTCAACATTATAACACAAACTCACAATTATGACACAAAAACTCAACATCATAACACAAACTCACATTTATGACACAAAAACTCAACATCATAACACAAAAACTCACATTTATGACACAAAAACTCAACATCATAACACAAAAACTCACAATTATGACACAAAAACTCAACATTATAACACAAACTCACAATTATGACACAAAAACTCAACATCATAACACAAACTCACATTTATGACACAAAAACTCAACATCATAACACAAACTCACATTTATGACACAAAAACTCAACATCATAACACAAACTCACATTTATGACACAAAAACTCAACATCATAACACAAACTCACATTTATGACACAAAAACTCAACATCATAACACAAACTCACATTTATGACACAAAAACTCAACATCATAACACAAACTCACATTTATGACACAAAAACTCAACATTATAACACAAACTCACAATTATGACACAAAAACTCAACATCATAACACAAAAACTCACAATTATGACAAAAACTCAACATCATAACACAAAAACTCATAACACAAACTCACAATTATGACACAAAAACTCAACATCATAACACAAAAACTCACATTTATGACACAAAAACTCAACATCATAACACAAAAACTCACAATTATGACACAAAAACTCAACATTATAACACAAACTCACAATTATGACACAAAAACTCAACATCATAACACAAACTCACATTTATGACACAAAAACTCAACATCATAACACAAACTCACATTTATGACACAAAAACTCAACATCATAACACAAACTCACATTTATGACACAAAAACTCAACATTATAACACAAACTCACAATTATGACACAAAAACTCAACATCATAACACAAAAACTCACATTTATGACAAAAACTCAACATCATAACACAAAAACTCATAACACAAACTCACAATTATGACACAAAAACTCAACATCATAACACAAAAACTCACATTTATGACAAAAACTCAACATCATAACACAAAAACTCATAACACAAACTCACATTTACGACACAAAAACTCAACATCATAACACAAAAACTCACATTTATGACACAAAAACTCAACATCATAACACAAAAACTCACAATTATGACACAAAAACTCAACATTATAACACAAACTCACAATTATGACACAAAAACTCACATTTATGACAAAAACTCAACATCATAACACAAAAACTCATAACACAAACTCACAATTATGACACAAAAACTCAACATCATAACACAAAAACTCACATTTATGACAAAAACTCAACATCATAACACAAAAACTCATAACAAAAACTCACAATTATGACACAAAAACGCAACATTATGAAGCAAAAACACAATTATGAAAAAAACGCACAATTAAGAAAAAAAAACCAATTATGACAAAAACACAATTATGACAAAAACAACATTATGACAAAAACGCAACATTATGAAACAAAAACGCACAATTATAGCACAAAATCAATTATGACAAAAACAACATTATGAAACAAAAACACAATTATGAAAAAAACCGCACAATTATGAAAAAAACGCACAATTATGACAAAAACAACATTATGACAAAAACAATTATGACAAAAACAACATTATGACAAAAACAATTATGACAAAAACAACATTATGACACAAAAACGCACAATTATAGCACAAAAACAACATTATGACACAAAAATGCAACATTATGACACAAAAACATTATGACACAAAAACGCACAATTATGACAAAAACAACATTATGACACAAAAACACAATTATGACAAAAACAACATTATGACACAAAAACGCACAATTATAGCACAAAAACAACATTATGACACAAAAATGCAACATTATGAAACAAAAACATTATGACACAAAAACGCAACATTATGAAACAAAAACATTATGACACAAAAACGCAACATTATGAAGCAAAAACACAATTATGAAAAAAACGCACAATTAAGAAAAAAAAAACAATTATGACAAAAACACAATTATGACACAAAAACACAATTATGACAAAAACAACATTATGACAAAAACGCAACATTATGAAACAAAAACGCACAATTATAGCACAAAAACAATTATGACAAAAACAACATTATGAAACAAAAACACAATTATGAAAAAAACCGCACAATTATGAAAAAAACGCACAATTATGACAAAAACAACATTATGACACAAAAACACAATTATGACAAAAACAACATTATGACATAAAAACGCACAATTATAGCACAAAAACAACATTATGACACAAAAATGCAACATTATGAAACAAAAACATTATGACACAAAAACGCACAATTATAGCACAAAAACACAATTATGACAAAAACAACATTATGACACAAAAACAACATTATGAAACAAAAACACAATTATGAAAAAAACCGCACAATTATGAAAAAAACGCACAATTATGACAAAAACAACATTATGACAAAAACAACATTATGACACAAAAACAACATTATGAAACAAAAACACAATTATGAAAAAAACCGCACAATTATGAAAAAAACGCACAATTATGACAAAAACAACATTATGACAAAAACAACATTATGACACAAAAACTCAACATTATAACGAAAACTCACAATTATGAAACAAAAACGCAACATTATGAAGCAAAAACACAATTAAGAAAAAAACGCACAATTATAGCACAAAAACACAATTATGACAAAAACAACATTATGAAACAAAAACACAATTATGACACAAAAACGCACAATTATAGCACAAAAACACAATTATGACAAAAACACATTTTATAACAAAAACTCACAATTATGACAAAAAACTCCTAATTATGACAAAACTCAATATTATGACACAAAAATGCTAAATTATGACAAAAACAATTATGACAAAAAGTTGAAATTATGACAAGTAAAAACGGACATACTATGAAATTCAGAATTTAAATTTTTTACTTACTATGTCATAATTGACTTTTTTGAGTCATAATTAATTAAAAAGTGAAATTATGACATGACTGGGTCATAATGTCAAATTTTTAAGTCAGAATTTCAACTTTTGTGATAAATTTGAGTTTTCATCTCATAAATATTAGTGTTTCACACATTTGACTTTCTGTTTTCATCTCATAAATATGTCATAATTTTGACTTTTTGTCATTATGAGATTAAAGAGTCAAAATGAGTTAAAGTGAAATCATGACTTTCAAGTCAAAATTTCGACTTTTAAGTGTCAATTAAGACTTTTTAAGTCATTTTTCCGTCATAATTATGACTTTTAAGTCATACTTTTGGCTTTTAATCTCATTAATATGAATACTTTGACTTTTTATGTCATAATGATTTACACAAGCATGCAAGGCTTCCATACGTTCATCTGAAAGTTGTAATGTGTGTTGGTTTTTATTGTGAATTCATCACAGATATAGTGCATCATGTCATAAAACACTTGTGAGGACGGACATTCACAAATATATTTGTGCTTTGGAAAGGAAGTCCACTGTAAAATCAGAGTAGATCCTTCCGCAGAATTCTTAAGATGTCGATTCAGTCCAGATTGAAACTAAAGAACATTTTTATGATTGTAAATTTGATTCTTTCTTTTTGGGTGGATTTGTGTTCCTGGTTAATTTCTCTAAGTAAAATGTGCTCTTTAGTTTATTAATGGAAGATGAAACACGTGACATGAACAATTCACATAATTATTATCCTCGGATAATTCTTTTCACATAAAATTTCTACACATTTCACAATGAACTGTGTCTCTACTTCTGACGAATGTAACTTAATATTTTGTAACTATCCTATTTTGATTACACAAGATAGTCTTTCAGTTTCATCACCATCTACAAAATAGGGAATTTAGGAATAATTTGGTACTGTAATGTAAACATGAACCGTATAACATAAACTGCAGTGAATTCTGAACAGCAGAAAATATTGTGTAATGCTGCTGTTTTGGTAGATTTTGTGCATTTTGAATGTTTTGAAATTAACTGCTTTGAAAGTGTGAAAAAATGACTAAAGTATTGAGAAATGTGATTGTAAGAAAAAACTGCATGGCTTCCTTTTAACATGTAGTTGCTAGTAGTCAGTTGCTTAAGCCACAGTCAATGTCTAAACCGCTGAAATAAAGTGTGACGTAGTGTTTATAGCTGTATGGAGTTCATTTAGATAGCTGTGTGTGTGTGTTTAGTAGCTCTCTGTGGTCAGCGGAAGAACAAGAATCAGCAGAAACAAGCGACCACAGACACAGATGAACATGAACGCACCTTTGAGAAGCTGCTTTGAGACGAACTCATCTGTGAACACAAGAACAATCCGTGTTCATCAAAACTCATCAGGTCAACATCAAACACACGTTCAGAGGAGATATTTCCATCTAATCCGTGAAACAGAGACTACTCAGATTGTACTGTTTCCACGTCACATGACTGCGTTGTGCTCCAGTTTATGTACTAAACTTAAACTGAATATGAATTAGTTTGTAGTCTTTGAATGTCAAGCATGTCAAACTATGTCTGAAAGTTTTATGTAATGTTTTTATCGAAAAATATATTTAAAAAATATACATTGTACAAATAACTGTTGTTTAACTTAAAATTTTGAGTTCATTGAAATTAAAAATTTGAAGGCGATTGGTTTATTCGACAGAAACTCAAAATAGTATGATTTGACAAAAGAAAAAAATGTTACAAATCATGATTATTTCAATAAAAAGGTTTGTATAAATAATAAGTACTACTGAATGCAAGAAAATAATGTTTGTGTTTTTATTTCTGGGTGCATCTAATTAAAGGGTTAAAGACAAATGTGAATTTTCTTGTGTAAAATGTTTTGTTTTCATTTCTGTAAATCTAATTAATGTAGAGGTCCTTTAATAGATGCAAAAACTGCAATTAGATTATTCTTACGCTGCAATATAAATGAAAAAATAATGATAAAAACATCCAAATGAAGTGAGTTTGTGCTTAAAACAAGAAGGAGTCAGAAAAATAAACTGATATTTCTTCTTGTTTTAAGCACAAGCTCACTTCATTTTTATACATTTTCTTCAGTCATTTCTCTTCTCCAGTAAATGTATCTTGATTTAAGGATGTTTGTGCTGGAAAACGAGACAGAAACACTGAGGAAGAACAGCTTTTTGCAATGTGTGTAAACATAACACATAAATGTCATTTAATCTAGAAGACGGGTGTAAAATGACACTAAATATGGTGATAAATACAGTATCTGAAGATGTGAAATGATGCGTCACCTTCAATCTGCAGTAAAGGATGGTCAAAACGATGCCGTAAATGAGCAGAATCCCGTCCAGAATGTAACACACCTTTCCAGTTCCTTCGTTCTGGGCGGCTGAGAAATATATACAGTTTATTAAAAATGTTAAATGTTTAAAACATGTATTGTTTTTAATGTTTATAAAAGCAATTTTAAATCGTTAAAGGAACATATTATAATGTTTAAATATTTAAAATAATTTTATAATATGTTTAGATGTTTAAAAACATACATTCTCTACGAAACAAAGTTAATTCAGTCAATCAAGAAAAGTAAACATACCTAAATTCAACAGTCTTGCAACATAATTCAGTAACTATTTGTTTGTTTAATGGTGATTTTTTTAATTGGTTCTTTCCTAAAACAATATTAATGCTTTTCCGGAGGAACGTTACAGACGTGTCGGTCAGTATCTCTCAGTTGGATAATCTTACCAACTCGTCCAGTGTTGAGCAGAAGAATCAGACAGAAGTCCAGCAACTGCATCTTTCCTCTGAAGTGACAAACAGAGGGAGAGTCGAGCAGAGAAGAGTTAAGAGGAAGAGTAACTGTGGCAGAGAGACACAAGTGTCATTTAACAGGAAACTGGGGGCTGAGACAAAATGTCCGTTCAGAGACACCCAAAATACAATTTCACACCAGCGTCCTTTTTTCTTTTCCTTTCATGCACTCACACCAATAAAACCCAAGCACAACTCCTTCCTGTTTCTCAGAGAAGTGAAGGACAATTTAAGACAAGAGCTTCTGATTTCAGCTGGAATCTCATATTTCTCTCCAACACGTCATCATCACAGAAAGTCATCTTGTTTTCCAGCACAAACATCTAAACATTCTTAAATCAAGATACATTCACTGGAGAAGAGAAATGACTGAAGATATTAAGTGAAAAATGTTTATTTCTTTTAATTTTGATGATTATAACTGACAACTAAGGAAAATCACAAATTCAGTGTCTCAGAAAATTAGAATATTGTGAAAAGGTTCAATATTGAAGACACCTGGTGCCACACTCTAATCAGCTAATTAGCTCAAAACACCTGCAAAGGCCTTTAAATGGTCTCTCAGTCTAGTTCTGTAGGCTACACAATCATGGGGAAGACTGCTGACTTGACAGTTGTCCAAAAGACGACCATTGACACCTTGCACAAGGAGAGCGAGACACAAAAGGTCATTGCAAAAGAGGCTGGCTGTTCACAGAGTTCTGTGTCCAAGCACATTAATAGAGAGGCGAAGGGAAGGAAAAGATGTGGTAGAAAAAAAGTGTACACGCAATAGGGATAACCGCACCCTGGAGAGGATTGTGAAACAAAACCCATTCAAAAATGTGGGGGAGATTCACAAAGAGTGGACTGCAGCTGGAGTCAGAGCTTCAAGAACCACTACGCACAGACGTATGCAAGACATGGGTTTCAGCTGTCGCATTCCTTGTGTCAAGCCACTCTTGAACAACAGACAGTGTCAGAAGCGTCTCGCCTGGGCAAAAGACAAAAAGGACTGGACTGCTGCTGAGTGGTCCAAAGTTATGTTCTCTGATGAAAGTAAATTTTGCATTTCCTTTGGAAATCAGGGTCCCAGAGTCTGGAGGAAGAGAGGAGAGGCACACAATCCACGTTGCTTGAGGTCCAGTGTAACGTTTCCACAGTCAGTGATGGTTTGGGGTGCCATGTCATCTGCTGGTGTTAGTCCACTGTGTTTTCTGAGGTCAAAGGTCAACGCAGCCGTATACCAGGAAGTTTTAGAGCACTTCATGCTTCCTGCTGCTGACCAACTTTATGGAGATGCAGATTTCATTTTCCAACAGGACTTGGCACCTGCACACAGTGCCAAAGCTACCAGTACCTGGTTTAAGGACCATGGTATCCCTGTTCTTAATTGGCCAGCAAACTCGCTTGACCTTAACCCCATAGAAAATCTATGAGGTATTGTGAAGAGGAAGATGCGATATGCCAGACCCAACAATGCAGAAGAGCTGAAGGCCACTATCAGAGCAACCTGGGCTCTTATAACACCTGAGCAGTGCCACAGACTGATCGACTCCATGCCACACCGCATTGCTGCAGTAATTCAGGCAAAAGGAGCCCCAACTAAGTATTGAGTGCTGTACATGCTCATACTTTTCATGTTCATACTTTTCAGTTGGCCAAGATTTCTAAAAATCCTTTCTTTGTATTGGTCTTAATTAATATTCTAATTTTCTGAGACACTGAATTTGGGATTTTCCTTAGTTGTTATAATCATCAAAATTAAAAGAAATAAACATGTGAAATATATCAGTCTGTGTGTAATGAATGAATATAATATACAAGTTTCACTTTTTGAATGGAATTAGTGAAATAAATCAACTTTTTGATGATCTTCTAATTATACGACCAGCACCTGTATATACACTACTGTGCAAAAGTCTTAGGCACGTCAGTATTTTCACCTCCAAAAATGGTTTTAAGCCAGTTAAGTGTGTCAGTAGGAAATATCAGTTTACATTTCCAAACATTCATTTTTGCCATTAATTGTAATTATCCAGTGAGAGTCACAAGGAGTCACCTGGGGCTCCACACTGAGATCTGATCTCACCATCATCGAGTCTGTCTGTGATTACATGAAGAAACAGATGGACTAAATCCAGAAGAACTGTGGCTGTGTCTCCAAGATGCTTGAAGAAACCTGTCGGCGCTGAATGCCATTTCGTCTTTCGACTAAGGAGCTTAGTAACCGAAACATTCCCTTTTACTGCGGTTAACTCACATTGCGTCAGTTGCTGACGCTTCGGGGAACGCAATCCAATAGCGCCGTGCTACGAGTGCAGAACAGAAGACTCGTCCCTAGAGGGCACTCAAGTTTAAGGGCCCATTTTTATCGACCAACACTAGGGTGAAATAACTGCAAGAACTCGTCAACAGAGTTACGTTTCGGGCCTATGAGGCTGAAAACTTTGGGGCATGCCCTTCATGGGCATAAAAACCTAAAGTGGGCGTACACTATGCGACATCCGGGAGGTCGTAAGCCATTGTACACATTACAAATCAAATAACCTGATAATGACGCCGAAGCAGCCGGTACACGGCACGACACATGAGCTTTCGCGCTAAACACAGAGACTGGAGCTCTCGATGTTGCCGCTGTAGGTGTGGATGGAAAAAAAATAATTTCCATGTGATTTCGCCTGGGAGCTCATGCAACAGCAAAAATCGTATCGTGTACGCCCGGCTTAAGCAGACCAGACTGGCTGTAAGCCCGCATCCCGTCCTGCGCTTGGCATCTGGGATGCCTCAGTCTTAGGGTGACCCACGGCTGCGTCAGGGCCTTGGCCCAATCTATATCAAAGGTTGGTCTCCAGAAGGAAAATAGCCATGACAGAGTCTGGTTGGGGTGCCCTGTGCGACAGCAGGCCGGCGTTCAGCCTATAGACACTCCATGCCCAGGATGGCAATTCCCCTAGTGGAGTGGGCCCTCACTGCAATAGGACATTGCAAGCCCAAGGAAGCGTAGGCCAATGCTATTGCATCCACTATCCATCTTTGCTTCGTAACCGGCAGCCCCTTAGTGAGGCATCCGAAGTACACAAATTGTTTATTGTACCCCCTTTGCTCAGCGCCATCAACAAAGGTAAGGGCAGTTGAAGCTGAAGAGTG
This sequence comes from Elopichthys bambusa, assembly GCA_037101425.1. Classification (NCBI taxonomy): domain Eukaryota; kingdom Metazoa; phylum Chordata; class Actinopteri; order Cypriniformes; family Xenocyprididae; genus Elopichthys; species Elopichthys bambusa. Next base: position 35,979,828 of record CM074437.1, read on the forward strand.
GACGCAGGCTGAATAGGGGGCACGCTACGACCTAGTAAGTTCGTTGTGGTCTTCTGGAAAGAGGGAAGAGCACCGGGAATCCTCTCACTGTGGGCACGAGCTGACAGGAGCTCGCTCTGACCCATTTGGTCTCGATGAGCTCGGCCTCTGCATGGGCGTGACTCACTCACGTGAAGCTCTTTTATATGTTAATGACATCAATTAGATGGCATTTATTTACAAGGTGGAGATCTGAAAACATTCAGCTGCTCACGATTTCTCTCGAAGAGAGGCGTATGCAAGTCTGAGAAATGATCGCAAGATCAAATGTAGGATGGTTTCTATGCAACATTTTTATAAAGTAATAAAAACCAATAATTACCTATAATTCAAGGATTTTACAGTAGCTCACTGATATTAAATCACATGTAAATGTACAGGATCAGTCATATCGCTGTACTGAATGCAGTATGAGATGTAATGTTGTGTTTCTCTCAGGTTTAAGACCGATCCACACTACACTCTGCTGGCAGTGTTTATGCATGACACACTTCATGCATGTCATTATGAAATCAAAACAGACCTTGCTGCTTTCACGTCTTATTGTACACAATTGCTGAGGTTTGGAAATTACACACATAAAATGATCCATTATCTGACAGATATCCGGGGTCCCGACCCACACATCGTAGCCATTCAAAATCATTTGGTCTATTTTTAATTTGCTCTTTTGGTTTTGGTGAATGTGTAACCAGCACATTTTTCATGAGATAACCGATTTGTTTGCTTTTCTTTGTTGAATCTGTTTGATTTTATGTAGATGAACATAATGTTTGTTTTAATAATAACTTCATACTGTGTAAGCCATCAAAGCAAAATGAAACTTTGGAAAAGAAGGTCATGTTTATTCAGGTTCTCAAGGCATCAGTTTCTTAGAGAAAAAATAATGACATCATTAATCAAACAGTTTTCATTCAATTAAAGTCAACAAACAAATGCTGCATATCAGTGTTAATTTGGTTTTTCGAAGCTCCACGTCTCCAGTTGAAACATGATGAGCGATTCATTGCGGACAGTCTGTGATTAGAGTTTAATTGTGTCGTCAACGAATAGATCGCACGTCCTGAATGGACAGCTTTACATTCCCAAATAAAAACATCCACATCAAAATGAAGTATGAACTAAACTCAGTAAGCTATTGCACATACTCACTGCATTCATGTCAACACACACACACACACACACACACTTCAAATTAACATTCAGTCACTCAATTACTCTCAACTTTAAACACTTAAAATCAGCTTTTTTTTTTTGTGCCCGTCCATGTCATAATCAGAAAAAAACATCTGGAATTATAAAAAAAGATGACAAAGAATATGAACAACTTTCCAGGAGACCAGAGCAGCCCAGCCCAGCTAAAACCAGTGCGGCACAATCCTGTCAGGTTAGAATAAATTATTCTTGAACTGAAGTGTGTTTCTGTGCTGAAGGGGAATGAATGGATGGCTGGAGATCCTGTTCAGTAGGTCGTTGTGGGCGTTTCACGGGCGGAGCTAAACAAAAGCTCCGCCTTCGAGCTGATGAAGTATGTCACCAATAGAGACAGCAGCAGCACAGCCACGCCCACCCCCAGTGTTAACATCTACCAGAAACAAAGAGAAACACACTTGTATGATAAATCACATGAAAGCGAATCTCACCAAAACATACCCAGATCATAAATCTAAATTATTATAGATGTGATGTGTGCGGAGCCGAAGGCGATTACCTCGAGTTCTCGGCTGGCCACCAGGAAGACGCGCGCTCGGATGCTCTTCCAGCGAGACTCGGTCCACGTGGAATAATCTTGAGATCCGTACTCCAGCCGCTCGAAGGCAGGCGAGATGGCTTTGGACAGTCGCACAGACGCCCGTACGCAGAACGGCCCGCTGCTGTTGACCGTGGACGGACCCGACACCCAGAAATACGCGTACAACTGAGAACAGATACAGACACAGAACATGAGCGCTGGGCATTCTGGGAATAAATTACTTTATTCAGTTTTAATTTGTCCACCACCTTCACTAAGAAAAATGAGTTTGTCTCGTTTTCCAGCACAAATATCTAAACATTCTTAAATCAAGATACATTTACTGGAGAAGAGACATGACTGAAGATATTATCAAAATGAAGTGAGTTTGTGATTAAAACAAGAACCAATATCTGCCAGTGGAGTCAGAAAAATAAAGTTAATTCAAATGGAAAACAAGATTTTTTTGACCACATTGGCAAACATTTTTTTTTCTTGTTTTAAGCACAAACTCACTTTGCGTTTTTTATTTTTTTTATTTAAGAAAATAAGACTAATAAATCTAATTGAACAATTATATATATATATATATATATATATATATATAAAATTGAATATATTTAAGTTTTTAACACATATATATAATTGAACATAATTATATAATTATTTAGATGACAATAATTGAACATTTTAAGTTTTTAACACTATAATTGAACAATTATATAATTATTGAAATGACAATAATTGAACATTTTTAAATTTTTAACATTGTCATCTATATAATGATATAATTATGTTCAATTATATCATGTTAAAAACTTACAAATGTTCAATTAGTCATTTCAATAATTATACAATTATATATACATATTTACATTATTATATCATTATTTAGATGACAACAATTGAAATTTTTTAAGTTAACATTATATATAATTGAACAAAATAATATAATTATTGAGATGACAATAATTGAACATTCTGAAATTTTTTAACATTATATATAATTGAACAATTATATTATTTAGATGACAATAATAAGAGCATTTTTTAAAGTTTTTAACATTATATATAATTGAACAAATTATTTAGATGACAATAATTGAACATTTGAACGTTTTTTTACACAAGCACATGGTTTGACGTGTGACACGCTGAAGTTCTGACGCTTACGTCTTTGTTCTCAGTGCTGATCTCGCCGGGTTTCTGGCACTGGGTCTCGGTGAGGTTGGTGACGGTTCCCGTCAGGTTAGCCATGATATACTGCACGAAGCGTGTGACGCTGTGCACAGGGCCGTGGGTGCGCGGACCCAGACCGATGTAGAACTGAGGAGGACCAGAACCTACAGACGACAGGACACGAGTCAGATTTTCACCAGCTGAAGATTTACAGTGAAAAATTACTTATTATCATGTGACTTCTTAAAATATACTGCACAAGCACACAACATATATGACGCATTTATGGTGCTTCTTTGCTTTTGCAGCTTGGTAAACCACTTTCACTGACATACTGCTAAACACATCACTGTGTGTCACATGGAGGAAAACGCCATCCACACATTTGAAACAACGTGAATGATGATTCATATGCAGTGTGTGTGAACCAGAGATGGTGTGTTTATGTGTGAGAATAGAGTTTAAAACGGTGGCCTCACTTAAAATGCCTTTTTTCGTTAGATCAGGAGGAAGCAGGGATTGAAACCAGCTGTTATTCTTCTGAATTACAAAACTGTACAGCAACTGAGCGACCTGGGAAACAGAGAGAGAAGTCATTTAAATATCAAAAACTTAACTTTCATTTGTCTTGATAGGAGTCTATTTTACATCAGGTTATATAATATTGTAGATATCATTTGAAATAGTGAAAACATAATTTTGTTTATATATTATATTTTAAATGTATATATATCTTAAATAATAAAAATATCATTTTTGTTTGTAATATCTTGATTTAATGTAATATTTTACATTTTGTTTGAAATGTCTATTTTACATTTATATATCATATTAATAATTGTTATATCTAGTTTGTAATATCCTGTTATACACAAACAGATAAGGATAGAGTAAATATTACACAAAAAAAAAATAGACATATATAAGTAATAAATTAATGTATATACGTGTTAACTATCTAAAACTATTTTTATATTTACTTTTCTTGTCTTCATTCATTTTATGCAATAATTCTTTGGAAATATTCTAAGTAAACACAATCATTCTTGAAATAGAGAGTAAGAGTTAGTTCAGCTGAACAGGGCAAATCACATGTGATCATGTGAGAGAGAGAGAGTGTGTGTGTGTGTGTGTGTGTGTGTGTGTGTGTGTGTGTGTGTGTGTGTGTGTGTGTGTGTGTGTGTGTGTGTGTGTGTGTGTGTGTGTGTGTGTGTGTGGTCATGTGACTCACGATCTTGGGGTCGGCAGTGATGTTGTTCAGTTTGTCCTCTTTTCCTCCTGCCTGCATGTAGAGCGATCGAGCGACCAGCGTGGCCACTTCCGCCAGAGACTGAGTGAGATGAGAGAGAAAAGGCTAAATGAGTGTTCTGTCCATCACATGACCGTATCCGCAGCCGTTACCGTACCTTGGCTGCTTCGGTCTCGTACACCAGCTTCTCGTCTGGACTCAGGTTGGGCGGGTATGAGACGTTCAGGTTCTCTGCGTCGTCGTACATGCTCTCGTAGTATCTGGAACATGGAAAATGTGACCTCAGACACCTGATTAACACCTTTAGCTATCTCTGAACCGAACTGACGCTTTACACAATGTTTGAGAGATTACAGCAGGTTTATAAAGTTATTGGTCAGAATAAGATACAATGCTTTTATGCTGATAGTTATGAAGGACCATCAACTTATTTACGCAATCACACCATTATTATAGTTCCTGAAGTTGTCAGTCAGGATCTGACCAATCATGTTCAGTCGTTAAAGAACTAAATGACAGATTTGAGACCTGTTGACGAAAGACGTCCGATGGTCTGCCAGCACGAGGCCTGGGATCTGTCGGACTCGCAGGAAGCGCTGGAAGGACGAGGGCGGTAACGGCTGACTGGCAGGTGGCTCGTCCAATGAGACATTCAAACCAGCTGCTATTAAGTGCATGTTTTTCATCATATCCGACACCTGAGAGAGAGAGAGGGAGAGAGAGAGTGAGCGGCATGATGGATAATAGAAGACAAAGCTTCCTCTTCTCTTCACTCACTTCTTCCTCCACACTGCTGCTGTTCATGCGGGATATGGGGTCAGAGTGCATCCAAAGTTCCCGCCCACTGCGCAGACCAACCTATAAACAAACAGGAAACGGTCTGAGCGTCTGTATGTCACACCTGTTACTAACATGCAACATCTCAAACGTGCAGCTGTCAGACTTCCTGTGAAAGCAGCCGAACACACAATAACAGAATGAACTGAAACCGGCTGACACTCGACAACAGGCATAAGGTGATTTCAGTAAATTCAGTGGGAAAAACCAATGAATGACCGAACAGATCATGTTAAATATTAGGCTTGTTTAACACTCATATATAGAATCTGGATTAAAGTGACAGAATGATAATGATACAAGCGTCCAATCAAATCAAATCTGTTATTTGACATTGTAATAACATGTAATAACAGTAAACATAACTGAATATAAATAAATAATAATCATAATAATTACAACAATAAAATAATAATAATAATAATAATAATAATAGAATATAAATAAATCAAACAATAATAATATGAATAATAATAATATATTTATTTATTTATTTTAATGCGATGTTAGTAGCATAGGTTATTTTCATGGCAAATAAAAATATTCTAAAATAATGATATAAAATAATTTAACAATATTTTCCATATATATAGCTATTATATGAGCTCTTTATTATTTTTTTGTAATAAATTATAGCTAATATTTTAAAATAAAATAATAATAATAGAATATAAAGAAATAATCATAATAAAAATAACCACAATAATATAGATATAAATAAATCAAAACACAATCATAATAATATTATTAAAAGAAAATAACAATAACAATAACAATAATAATAATAATAATAATAATAATAATAAAAGAAAATTTATTTTATATTTATTATATATATATTTTTTATTTATTTAATGCCAAATTAGTAGCAGAGGCTATTTTCATGGAAAATTAAGATTATAAATAAAGAAAATTATATACTAATAATTTAACAATATTTACATACAACAATATAGAAAATATAGCAGTTAAATAAGCTCTTTATTTTTTTAATAAATTATAGCTTTAATATTTTAGTAAAAGAAAATAATAATTATAATAATCAAGATAATAGAATATAAATAATCATTATATAATAATAATAAGAGTATAAACAAATCTTAATAATAATAATAATACATTATATATAAACCAAACCACAATAATATTAATTATAAAATATTTATTTTTGCATTTTATTTAATGCCATTTAATGAGGCTATTTTCATGGCAAATTAAGATATTAAAATATTCTAAAATAACCATAATCTTCAATAAATAAAGAAAATTATATACTAATAATTTAACAATATTTTCCATAATATAGCAATTATATAAGCTCTTCGTTTTTTTAATAAATTATAGCTCTAATATTTTAATAAAATATTTATAATAATACAAATAACAGAATATAAATTAAAAAAAAATCAAAATAACAATAATGAATATAAATTAATTAAACCATAATAATATTATTATAATAAAAAGAAAATAATAACAACAACAATAACATTAATATTCAGGGAAGACGATTAGCTATTTGATGGGGTCAGTAAGGGACCTGGATAAAGAATCCACAGACACAGACCATCATATGTAATAAATGTAAATGCTGAGGTTGTTTAAATTTATAGTCAAATAAGCATTTATGTAAAAACACACAGTATTAGGAAAGAAAAATAGTGAACACCTCTCTGTTACGACACACACAACACTCATTACATGCATAAACATTTGTAATCATCAAAGATCAGATGTGTTTCTGCCCGTGTGGTGTTGGGTGGGTGTGTTTGTACCTGCCCGATTTCCAGCATGGAGTGAACATTGTTCAAGTCGATTACAAACTCCTTTCTCTCCATGTCATACACCATTTTCGAGCTGCCAATGTAGTCGAAGGCTTCCTGTGAGAGAGAAAGTGAGCTTGGATAAATGAACAGATGCATACTTCTACTTTTTTTTATTCTGACACCAGGGGTTTGAACACAGCTCAAAAATGCCTTCACTTCTGGCTGGCTGATCAAATAATGAGTCAAGAAAATGTGTAAATGTCATGGAAGAAAATAATGACACACTGACCCCTTGGAAGAAGGTGAAGAAAATATTACGAGGAGGCGGAGCTAGTTGAGTGACAGGGTAGAGCGCTTGAACGGCGGCCAGTAGGGTGACGATCCCAGACACGGTTCCTTCGGCCGCTGGAGCCTTTTCCCAGAAAAACGACCTGCCATCAAGCTGCGACAGAACAACAAACTTTCATTTCTGTTTCCTGAAGGAAACACCTAATTATATAAAATGACCCAGATTTGACAGAACAGATCCTGCTGATGTTGTTTTGGTGGCACATTTCAACATTTGTGACGACCTTCAGTCTGTTTCTCACCCTTGTGGCTGCGATGACGACGCTCTCGTTGGCCGCGTGGCCCTTGGCGCTGTTGTTGAGGGGCTGAGTGGACGCCCAGATGTTAAAATCCTTCAAAGGGTCACACAGAACTTCTGAAAGGATACAGACACATGTAAAGTCATTACCATTAAGCAGATGCAAAAAAACAAAACAAGTACAGGTTTTCCAAGACTGTGTGAATCCTGGTTCTGAATTAAAATAAGAAATACCATAATTTTTAGCTCATTTAAAGCTTGTTTCATTTCATTTGAAGTCATCTTGAGGCCCCTACAAGCATTTCAAACTGTGCGAAGCATGAATCCAGTGGTGTGATGTACCTGGGTTGATGCTGAATCTCGTCTGCAGGTCTGTGCGTCTCATGCACGTCACGGTGTCGGTCACGGCATGCATGTGTGAGAAGAGCTGCATCGCACACAGCGGATACTGAGGAGCGCTTCCGTTCAGGCGCAGGTTATGATCCTCATAACACTAAACATAAACACATAAATGTTAAAGAGGACCTGTTAAGCCAGACTTGATGTCGTTTTTTTTCATTGTGAAGAAAACTCAAGATGGAGGCGTTTCAGGGAGTTCAGAAACACTGATATCGAGAATGACACACCTTACGGATGACCTGAGTCTGATTCTCGTCTTTCAGAGCAAACACAGGGAAAGCAAAGTCTTCATAGGACAGTCCGTTCCCGAGAGGATTCCACGTGGTCACGTTACAGTTTGCTAGTTCAGGTCCGTACTTTGCAGAATACACACCTGAAACATGAGAAATTCACAATCATACAGACATAGAAGGTTCAAACGGATATGGAAAAGTGTGTATCTTTAGTTTCTCCCCAATCTATCTTCATTTCATCACACAAGTTCATTATAAAAAAGTATTAAAAGCATGTTAAATTGAATCTGATGTCACATTCACAAAAGACAATGGCATGCCACATTTCCTTTCTGTCTTGTAATATCTAATATATAGTCTCACACACACACACACACACACACCTGTGTTCTGGTTGGGGCAGGTTGTGTGAGGTGAGAAGTTTACAGCAAGGCCTGTTTTTGAGACAATCACAGCGACTCCAGCCACTCTGGACGAGTTCTTCATTCTCAACATGACCGACCTGCAGGAGAAACACATGAGATCAGACACACAGACAGACGACAGACAGACACACAGACACACAGACAGATGTTTCAGCACCTGTTGAAGAAGGCCGTCTCCATGATGACCATGTAGGGAGGATGTGGTCCAGTGTTGAGGATCCAGTCCAGGTCTGATTCGCTCTCCAGCACATGGAGAACACCTGTGTCTCCTGACATTGATGCTGAGAGACAAATACAGCATGTGAGACTGTACAGTACAGTGAGTGTGTTTTTATGGTGTTAAATCAATAATCAGCGCTGATGGACTCACACTGGCAGCCGATCTGATGTGTGGCGTTCAGCAGTCGGACACACGGAACCGTGTCATTGAGTTCAACATAGATCTTCTGTTCCACTGAGCTGCAGCTCACACCTATAGCAAGAGACACACGAGATACATGAGACACACGCACACGACACACACTCACACTCACGACACACACTCACGACACGCACTCACACTCACGACACGCACTCACACTCACGACACGCACTCACACTCACGACACGCACTCACACTCACGACACGCACTCACACTCACGACACGCACTCACACTCACGACACGCACTCACACTCACGACACACACTCACACTCACGACACACACTCACGACACACACTCACGACACACACTCACGACACACACTCACGACACACACTCACGACACACACTCACACTCACGACACACACTCACACTCACGACACACACTCACACTCACGACACACACTCACACTCACGACACACACTCACACTCACGACACACACTCACACTCACGACACACACTCACACTCACACTCACGACACACACTCACACTCACGACACACACTCACGACACACACTCACGACACACACTCACGACACACACTCACGACACACACTCACGACACACACTCACGACACACACTCACGACACACACTCACGACACACACTCACACTCACGACACACACTCACACTCACGACACACACTCACACTCACGACACACACTCACACTCACGACACACACTCACACTCACGACACACACTCACGACACACACTCACGACACACACTCACGACACACACTCACGACACACACTCACGACACACACTCACGACACACACTCACGACACACACTCACGACACACACTCACGACACACACTCACGACACACACTCACACTCACGACACACACTCACACTCACACTCACGACACACACTCACACTCACACTCACGACACACACTCACGACACACACAGGACACACTCACGACACACACTCACACTCACGACACACACTCACACTCACGACACACACTCACACTCACGACACACACTCACACTCACGACACACACTCACACTCACGACACACACTCACACACACACTCACACTCACGACACACACTCACACTCACGACACACACTCACACTCACGACACACACTCACACTCACGACACACACTCACACTCACGACACACACTCACACTCACGACACACACTCACACTCACGACACACACTCACACTCACACTCACACACTCACACTCACGACACACTCACACTCACGACACACACTCACGACACACACACACACTCACGACACACACACACACTCACGACACACACACACACTCACGACACACACACACACTCACGACACACACACACACTCACGACACACACACTCGCGACACACACTCACACTCGCGACACACACTCACACTCGCGACACACACTCACACTCGCGACACACACTCACACTCGCGACACACACTCACACTCGCGACACAGACACACACAGGACACACACAGGACACACACAGGACACACACAGGACACACACAGGACACACACAGGACACACACAGGACACACACAGGACACACACAGGACACACAGAGGACACACACAGGACACACACGACTCACACGACTCACGACACAGACACTCACGACACAGACACTCACGACACAGACACACACAGGACACACACAGGACACACACAGGACACACACAGGACACACACAGGACACACACAGGACACACACAGGACACACACAGGACACACACAGGACACACACAGGACACACACAGGACACACACAGGACACACACACGACTCACACGACTCACACGACTCACACGACTCACACGACTCACACGACTCACACTCACTCACACTCTCACTCACACTCACGACACACACTCACTCACACTCACGACACACACTCACTCACACTCACACTCACGACACACACACTCACGACACACACACACACTCACGACACACACACACACTCACGACACACACACACACTCACGACACACACACACACTCACGACACACACACGACACACACACGACACACACACGACACACACACGACACACACACGACACACACACGACACACACACGACACACACACGACACACACACGACACACACACGACACACACACGACACACACACGACACACACACAGGACACACACACAGGACACACTCACGACACACACACTCACGACACACACACTCACGACACACACACTCACGACACACACACTCACGACACACACACTCACGACACACACACTCACGACACACACACTCACGACACACACACTCACGACACACACACTCACGACACACACACTCACGACACACACACTCACGACACACACACTCACGACACACACACTCACGACACAGACACACACGACACAGACACACACAGGACACACACACTCACGACACAGACACACACGACACACGACACACACACACACGACACACACACACACACGACACACACACGACACACACACGACACACACACGACACACACACGACACACACACGACACACACACGACACACACACGACACACACACGACACACACACAGGACACACACAGGACACACACAGGACACACACAGGACACACACACACGACACACACACACGACACACACACACGACACACACACACGACACACACACACGACACACACACACGACACACACACACGACACACACACACGACACACACACACGACACACACACACGACACACACACACGACACACACACACGACACACACACACGACACACACACACGACACACACAGGACACACACACAGGACACACACACAGGACACACACACAGGACACACACACAGGACACACACACAGGACACACACACAGGACACACACACAGGACACACACACACGACACACACACACGACACACACACACGACACACACACACGACACACACACACGACACACACACGACACACACACGACACACACACGACACACACACGACACACACACGACACCATCTTCTCAACACAATACAATCTTTTTAAAAATATATGAAATATATATTTATAAATAGTTATTAATTTATGACCATTAATTTCTAATAATTGTATAACGTTAAAAAAAAAAAAATTTCAAACCATTTTGACTTTATGAAATGTACAAACTTTCAGAAATTACAAACTTTTTTTCTATACAAACTTTTACAAAATATAAAAAAACTATTCATGATAATTAATAGTGATAGTAAATAGAGAGATCTCATTTTCCAAACAAGTACAAACACATATTAGAGGTTATGAAATCATAATAACCGTCAGCTTTTATGAAGTAAAATCATGATCAGTGATGATAACACCACTGTACTTTCGGTCCTCATTGAGCACAAGCATGTTTCGTGGTATTTACATGTTACTCCAAGGTACTTTAAAGAATATAATGTTGTTGCCTTGGTAAATGTACATGAAACAGGCTTTAACCATGGTACTTTTGGTAACTTCTTTGTTAGTGTTGTGTAAACGATTAGCCTCGCTCAGTCACTAATTCTACAGCAGATTAACACCCACATACTGTTATTATGATATAAAATGAATATGAATATATTAATAATACATAGTTATATTTAAAGAGGAATTTATTTTAATTTCAGGCCTGAACGAGTGAACAGTAATCGTCTCGTGACCGCATAAACACACAATTAAACCTTAAACAATCATATTTATACTCACATGTGTAAAACAAAGCGGTAATTAGAAGCTTGACGCAGTTTATTGATATTAAATCCTCCATCTTCCTCATTTACAGATCAGCAGTATAAAACTGAGGCAGCGCTTGTTTTCTTCCGGTTCCGTCTCCCTTGTTCGGCGCGCGAGAGTCAGTGCTGCCCGGGATCCACAGCGACACCCGCCGGCGGAAGCGCGTCATTACAGCAGATGAGCGCGTGAGATCTTTGGAGCACAAATGTCAACTTACATAGTGTTACATAAAGCACCATCACTTCAAAGGAATTATATATTTTTTGTATCATCTTATAATGCATTTTAATTCTTGCTGTCTGGCTGAAAGAGCTGAGAGAATTAGGAAGTAAGCATTTGTTGGATGGAGCTCTGGAAAGAGTAATTAGTCCAGGAAGATTTTGTCTGTAAGGGTACTGTTTAAACGCACAGCTACCTGACCTTTTTTTTTTTTTTTTACAGATATCCCTTTGCGTGAGGAAGATCCACTCTGATGGAAAACAAAGCTGAGTTACAAATATTCTGACTTTTTACTGTTATTTTTACTCTTATGTAGTTGTTTCCTTGTTATATAAAGCACTTTGAATTACCACTTTGTATGAAATGTGCTATATAAATAAAAATGCCTTGCTATGCCTATTTGAAAGACTTTTGAGTAATACTGAAGATGTTACTGTAAATTAAACCCTTTGCCTTTCTGACGAGGATTGTGTCGATGATCGTAACCTTGAGGGCTAGACTCATTTAAAGTAATGCAATCGTCCGGTTTTAGCCAGGTTTCTGTCAAACACAGCACATCTAGATTATTGTCTGTGATAATTTCATTTACAATAAGTGCTTTTGAAGAAAGGGATCTAATATTTAACAACCCAAGCTTTATCATTTGTTTATCTCTATTTTTTATTTGTTGAGCATCAATTAAATTTTTACCCATAATCGGGTTTGGAAGTTTTTACTAATTCAGGGTACAGACACAGTCTCTATGTGATAATATCTAGGTGTAAGAGTTTCTATGTGTTGGGAATTATCTGACTTCTGTAACGTGAGGCAGCTAGCAGACGGTCGGTTTAGCTAGTCTGTCTGCTTCTTGACCCGGGCCCCAGTTTGTCATGTTTCAGCTCTAAGACTATGTGCCATATTACTAGAGAGAAGAGCAGCACCATCCCGAGAGGGATGAATACCATCTCTTTTCAACAGGTCAGGTCTGCCCCAAAAACTTTTCCAATTGTCTATAAAACCTATATTATTTTGCGGACACCACTTAGACAGCCAGCCATTGAGTGATGACAATCTGCTAACTATCTCATCACTCCGACGAACAGGAAGGGGACCAGAGCAAATTACTTCTCCTGACATTGTACTTGCGAGTTCACACACCTCTTTAATGTTAATTTTAGTGATCTCCGACTGGCGAAGTCGAACATCATTAGTGCCGACGTGAATTATAATTTTGGAGTATTTACGATTAGCATTAGCCAGCACTTTTAAATTGGCTTTGATGTCAGGTGCTCTGGCTCCCGGCAGACATGTGACTATGGTGGCTGGTGTGTCTATTTTAGAATCGCCAATAACTAGGGCACTTTCAACAGGATTCTCAGTGGGTGCGTCACTGAGTGGGGAAAACCTGTCTGATGTTCTTATTGGAACGGAAGAGTGGTGTTTTCCACGGCTAGGCCCAAGTGCCTTGCTGCACGCCAAATCCGAACAATGTACAGAGTTCACTAAGCTAGTCGCATCCAAAACAGTATCTGAAGCCCTTACTGTCCTCGATTAAAGTTTGGATGCGTGTCTCTAATACTTCTCAATACTAAACATGTGACAGGCAATGCAACAACAGGAGAAAACTTTTTGTGCACAGTTTTATATCTAGGAATAGACTGCATTTGTGAAATGTATTTTATGAATATACATTTTATTTTGCGATGTTACTGTAATTTTGCACTGTATTTTCAGAAAGCAAGTTATGCCACGTACCTGTGTACACTGAAAACAATAACTCGTAGGATTTACTTCTCAATTTGCACTAAGTAAATTTGGTAACACTTTACAATAAGGTTCATTTGTTGACATGCTAATAATGAAGTGCATTTTACAGCATTTACTAATACATTATTAAAATCCAGAGTTGTATTTGTTAACATTAGTTAATGCACTGTGAAGTAACGAACAAACAATGAACAGCTATTTTTTATTAACCAACATTTACAAATACAGTAACAAATGCATTGCTCATTGTTAGTTCATATTAGTTAATACACTAATTTTAACAAATGAACCGTTACTGTAAAGTTAATTTTTACTCAAATAATATAATGTAAATAACACAATATCTACATAATAGAAGTAATGCGACACTCACCCGAACACAGAGACTCAAATATGGACAAACCCAACCACTGGGTTACACATTTTATTAAAAAATCTAACCCAACGATTAGTTTTGTCTATTTTTTACCCAAATTTGAGTTGAAACAACCCAGCATTTTCAGAGTGGTACACAATGATGGTAACATTCGACTGATCATTTTTGAGTGTGTCATTTTGAGTAGAAAATGAACTCCAGATGTCACAAAAAACAAGTTTCTTAACCTAAAAACAAGAGCAATAGATAGATAGGCATATACAGACTCCTGCCAACCAGTCACTGAATAAGTAGTTCTTGAATTCATTAAAAAAACCAAATGTTCGTCATGTTGTGATTGATCTCAGATCTGGTTTGGTTGATGGTTCAGTTCTTTGCAGTCCCTGCGGAGGAAATGAGAAAAATACTTTGGACCCAAGGCTGCCGATGAAGTCTATAATAACGCTTTATTTGAGAACCGGTTGTTAGTCACGAATGCAGAAGTGTCAGCGCTGCAAGATCTTCGCAAACCAAGAGTCCTGCTGATGATCTTCTGTAGAGATTTCAGCTGGAGAGCAAAGAACTTAAACGCTGAGAGTGCGAGTACAAATCCAACTACTAACCCCAGGAAAAAAACACTAGAAGCATCCAAAGTATTTTCTTATTCTGATCTGAAGAAAGTTCATAGTTCTGCCCTTCTTCACTCAGTCTCCTCCACACCTCTTGGATCCAAATGTCCATGTCCTTCTTTACTTCATCTTCTCTTTTCATTCTCTCCTTCTCCTCCTTCCATTCCCTTTCCTCCAGTCTTCTCATGTTCTCCCTCTCTCTCTTCAGAGATGCTCTGAACCGTTCCAGTCTCTCTGGGATCGGCCGCACATTTCGCTCCTCCTTGTTTATATCCGCTTCTATCTGATCAATCCTGTCTTGTATGCGTTTCCTTTTTCTCTCTGTTTCTCGCCTCTCTTCATTCATGGACGCGGTGAACGCAGCCCTACGAACATTAGCCAGTTTCCTGACATCATACTTGATTTTTCTCTTTCTTTCAGCTATATCAGCTTGTCTTTTTTCTTCTAATATTCTCTTGGTATCCTCTGATATTTGACAGTTGAGGTGACGATTCTCATTCATGGCCAGCAGCTCATCCACTTCCCGCAGGAGTCGACTCACCTGATCTCGGTTTGTTGTGTTGTTGAAGGCCACAAAACGCCTCCCAAATCTCTTCACGAGCTCCTGGACTTTTTGACTTTTTTCTTTTGAAATAAAGTCTTCAATGGATTCTCCTCCAAGTCTATGGTACGACCAGCAGAAACGCGTGAGGACCCGGAGAACACAAAGCCAGGCAACATTCTAGTTTCTGAAGTGTTTGATGTGTGTCAAAAAAACCTGGTGTGTCCACAAGAACCAGCTCTCGTTCCTCCACCGTCGCACGTTCTCTCTTGCACTCTTTTGTGACCGAGCTCATGCTCAATCCGTCGTCAAAGCGTCTGTTTCCCAGGATGGTGTTTCCTGTGGCGCTTTTCCCTGCTCCGGTTTTCCCCAGCAGAACCAGGCGCAGTTCATTCGGTGCTGGAGAGGGTTTACTATCAGTTTTTTTACTCTTATCTGAGCCTCTGTTTGACCTTTGCCTCAGGCGACTCTGAACATTACAAAAACTCTTTGCTCCTGAGAAAAACATGTAATCATTATTATTTGGTTCACTTTGTGTGTGTATGATACATAGAGATTACAGGATAAATTCATACTAAGTACAAGGATAATGTAATAATGCATCTGAAATCATCTAATCAATTAATTACCTTCGTTGGACATGTTTTCTGGTTCGGTGTGGTTGTGTTTCCTGTATTGTACGTTGGACTGGTTTATGATGGGCAGGACTTACAGAAACGAAACTGACCATGAGCTCACATGCTGACGCATTAGATCTCCATTGTTCACAATAGGATGTTTATTGACTGAAAAAAATAAATGCATTTATGTTTATATGCTATTTCATGTAATAGCCTGTATGCAAAAAAGGGTTTGTTACTTTAATTACGAGTTTTTGTTCGCATCCACTGGAGAGAGACAGTGATCCTGTTTCAGAAACGAGCTGATGTCATACAATTATTTACATATTGTACCACGTGCACAACGTGTAGACCTTTTGTGTGTATCAGTATTTATTGTTTACAGTGTTACAGAGGTTTACAGAGTATGATTTGGAACATTTTGCAAAACTTTATTGTTTTATGGCTGAAAACAGACTAAAGCAGAACAAGGGGGTGAACACTTTTGTATTGAATGGTAGAACAAAAGCAGTGAGAAACGTATTTTAGTCATTTATGGACCATGAAAAAACAGGAAAACAGAAAGGTTTTGGTAAATAAAACTAAAATAGTCACCGTAAAGCAAAAGTAGTTGTTAAATCTATTAAATCAGAATATTAGTAGCCAATTAGTGAATCATCCTAAAATTTTAATGGCATCTTTTATAAACCCACAATTTATACACTAAAAAACTATTATGATGATGTACTTTTTCTTAGGTTAATTTGTATATTTGTTTAAAAAAAAAAATGTAATTACTATTTTTTATTCATTTACTCTTTAGTTCTTTATTTCAATCTGATTATTTATTTATTACAAATTTTCTCTAGACTTTCCCCGTCACTCCCTTGCAGACCCCGGTTTTGTATATATAGTATAAAAACAAAAACCCGTCCTGAAATGACTCGCATTTTCTACTGCATTTATGTGGCAAATGCAACAATTCTCACTTTTCAGAAATTGTGTTTTTTCTTCATTTTGTTTAACCAACAAAAACCTGGGGAAAATTCCATGGCTGAGATAACAGATGAATATTTTTATCCAGAAATACAGTACTCACTAAACAAGAAGCCATTCATATTTTCATTGTCAAATGCATATCCAAAAATCACTTAAGGATGTGCATTTGTAAAGGACTGAAGTAATGCATAATTCTACCTAAAACAGTGTACTCAGCAGTAAACATTCACATCATGGTTTGTTTTCATGCTCCAATATGAAGGTTTCTATGAGACTGAGTGCTGCATCTTCTCGTGACTTTTAATCTCAATGTATTTGGCCGACTGATAAGCACTGATGTGGTCGATCTTTCCATTGATGAGGACAGGATGATGGATGTGGTTTTTCTCTGAATGCACGAAGCTTTTCTCCATCTTGTGTTCCAGCTGCATGTGATTCTGAGGCGGGAGGCCGAGACACGCCCTGCCGAACGACACAGAAATACTCGATTTCATGCAAATGCTGTCAGGAACGATGCATGATATGAAGGGAATCAGCACAGACTTTTATCTCACCTCATGACGTTTTCGATGCACGCGCGCTGCCGGAAGAACGCGTTGACCACCGGCGCCCCCTGTGGCACGAGAGGGGCTTTGCAGAGGAAGCTGAGCAGCGACAGGACGCTGTGGAAACTCTGGAAAACTGGATCCTCCCGAGTGCAGAATGTGATTCTCTGACACAGTTCTGTCAGGATCACCAGATCCAAGATAATGGGACTGGCCAGCAGAGAGTCCTGAACACAACGTATTGTCATCAAAGATGCATTAAGTTAATGAATTAAGTCACGATTAATTTGAGCTGCATAGTTATTGTTTCTGCATCATGAACATATCCACAGATGCGGTGTGAATAACTGACCTCGCAGGTGTTGTGCATTGCGATGGTGTTGGTTCCGCCCATCATGATCTCGGAGGTGTACTCATCCATCGCACGCTTGCTGTCGCCCACATAGGGCACATATTTAATAACCACCTGTTCACACAAAACCATTTGATTTAGTCTCGTCTGATTCAGTCAGACATTATTTTTGCACTGTAACATTTTATTGTCTTTACTGTCACTTTTGATCAATTTAAAGCGTCCTTGATGATTTCTTATAATAATAAATCTTACTGATCCCAAACTTTTGAACGCTAGTGTATATTTAATAAAATGTCATATATGCACACTCACACAGTGGTCGGGTTTCTCTCCAGGCTGGTACAGTATCGGGTTGGACCGCACTATATCATCCACCACGTTACTCTTTGAGATCTCTTTAGATCGAAACTGTTGCGGCGCCGACAGATTGAGCCCGTCGTTGTTGCCAAGATGATTATAACTCACTATAGAAGTTGGCTGAAAATGATCACAATATATATAATTATGTACAACAATGGAGAATATGGGGAAAATAATGAACATTCGAGCATGAAAACCTGTCCTAGCAGAGCCCAAAAACAAGACTGGCATAAAAGGTCCTCTATAATGCATTGAAACCCAAATATGTGGAACCCTATGCAGACAAGTAGTTTTCTTACCTTGATTCCCGCACTGACCAGGAAGTCCACCAGAACAGATTTGAGTTTAGTCTGGCCGGATTTGAAGTCATCTCCACTGATGAAGACTCCGCGCTGGATGGCCAGATCCACGGCTCCGGGCACAAACGTGTTCTGCGGGGATCCGTTAATGTACGCACAACCCTCCAGAATACTGGCCACTGCAAACATGGTGGAAGGAGACACTTCCCCTCCCGTCTGTGACAGAAACATGACAGAACATCAAATGCATCCTGTTTCTTAAAGTGTTGTCAAAAGTATTGGTACTTCAGCACTGAAACTTAAAAAATGTGATGATACCAGATTTCCCCCTTTTTTTTTTAGCGCTGTTGTTGAGCGGATTCTTAAACACATCTGATTGGCCATTGTGTTCATGCGCTCAACAGATATGTCTGCGATTGGCCGTTGAGTTCACACGCTCAACAGATATGTCTCTGATTGGCCGTTGAGTTTACACGCTCAACAGATATGTCTCTGATTGGCCGTTGAGTTCACACGCTCAACAGATATGTCTCTGATTGGCCGTTGAGTTTACACGCTCAACAGATATGTCTCTGATTGGCCGTTGAGTTCACACGCTCAACAGATATGTCTCCGATTGGCCGTTGAGTTCACACGCTCAACAGATATGTCTCTGATTGGCCGTTGAGTTCACACGCTCAACAGATATGTCTCTGATTGGCCGTTGAGTTCACGCGCTCAACAGATATGTCTCTGATTGGCCGTTGAGTTCACACGCTCAACAGATATGTCTCTGATTGGCCGTTGAGTTCACACGCTCAACAGATATGTCTGTGATTGGCCGTTGAGTTCATATGCTCAACAGATATGTCTGCGATTGGCCGTTGAGTTCACATGCTCAACAGATATGTCTCTGATTGGCCGTTGAGTTCACGCGCTCAACAGATATGTCTCTGATTGGCCGTTGAGTTCACACGCTCAACAGATATGTCTCTGATTGGCCGTTGAGTTCACACGCTCAACAGATATGTCTCTGATTGGCCGTTGAGTTTACACGCTCAACAGATATGTCTCTGATTGGCCGTTGAGTTCACACGCTCAACAGATATGTCTGCGATTGGCCGTTGAGTTCACACGCTCAACAGATATGTCTCTGATTGGCCGTTGAGTTTACACGCTCAACAGATATGTCTCTGATTGGCCGTTGAGTTTACACGCTCAACAGATATGTCTCTGATTGGCCGTTGAGTTTACACGCTCAACAGATATGTCTCTGATTGGCCGTTGAGTTCACACGCTCAACAGATATGTCTGCAATTGGCCGTTGAGTTCACACGCTCAACAGATATGTCTCCGATTGGCCGTTGAGTTCACACGCTCAACAGATATGTCTCCGATTGGCCGTTGAGTTCACGCGCTCAACAGATATGTCTCCGATTGGCCGTTGAGTTCACACGCTCAACAGATATGTCTCTGATTGGCCGTTGAGTTCACACGCTCAACAGATATGTCTCTGATTGGCCGTTGAGTTCACACGCTCAACAGATATGTCTCTGATTGGCCGTTGAGTTTACACGCTCAACAGATATGTCTGCGATTGGCCGTTGAGTTCACACGCTCAACAGATATGTCTGCGATTGGCCGTTGAGTTCACACGCTCAACAGATATGTCTCTGATTGGGCGTTGAGTTCACACGCTCAACAGATATGTCTCTGATTGGCCGTTGAGTTCACACGCTCAACAGATATGTCTGCGATTGGCCGTTGAGTTCACACGCTCAACAGATATGTCTCTGATTGGCCGTTGAGTTCACACGCTCAACAGATATGTCTCTGATTGGGCGTTGAGTTCACACGCTCAACAGATATGTCTCTGATTGGCCGTTGAGTTCACACGCTCAACAGATATGTCTGCGATTGGCCGTTGAGTTCACACGCTCAACAGATATGTCTCTGATTGGCCGTTGAGTTCACACGCTCAACAGATATGTCTGCGATTGGCCGTTGAGTTCACACGCTCAACAGATATGTCTGCGATTGGCCGTTGAGTTTACACGCTCAACAGATATGTCTGCGATTGGCCGTTGAGTTCACACGCTCAACAGATATGTCTCTGATTGGCCGTTGAGTTCACACGCTCAACAGATATGTCTCTGATTGGCCGCTGAGTTTACACGCTCAACAGATATGTCTCTGATTGGCCGTTGAGTTTACACGCTCAACAGATATGTCTCTGATTGGGCGTTGAGTTCACACGCTCAACAGATATGTCTCTGATTGGCCGTTGAGTTCACACGCTCAACAGATATGTCTCTGATTGGCCGCTGAGTTTACACGCTCAACAGATATGTCTCTGATTGGCCGTTGAGTTCACACGCTCAACAGATATGTCTCTGATTGGCCGTTGAGTTCACATGCTCAACATATATGTCTGTGATTGGCCGTTGAGTTCATGCGCTCAACAGATATGTCTCTGATTGGCCGTTGAGTTCACACGCTCAACAGATATGTCTGCGATTGGCCGTCGTGTTCATGCGCTCAACAGATATGTCTCTGATTGGCCGTTGAGTTTACACGCTCAACAGATATGTCTGCGATTGGCCGTTGAGTTTACACGCTCAACAGATATGTCTCTCATTGGCCGTTGAGTTTACACGCTCAACAGATATGTCTCTGATTGGCCGTTGAGTTCACGCGCTCAACAGATATGTCTCTGATTGGCTGTTGAGTTCACACGCTCAACAGATATGTCTCTGATTGGCCGTTGAGTTCACACGCTCAACAGATATGTCTCTGATTGGCCGTTGAGTTCACACGCTCAACAGATATGTCTGCGATTGGCCGTTGAGTTCACACGCTCAACAGATATGTCTCTGATTGGCCGTTGAGTTCACACGCTCAACAGATATGTCTGCGATTGGCCGTTGAGTTCACACGCTCAACAGATATGTCTCTGATTGGCCGTTGAGTTCACACGCTCAACAGATATGTCTCTGATTGGCCGTTGAGTTCACACGCTCAACAGATATGTCTGCGATTGGCCGTTGAGTTCACACGCTCAACAGATATGTCTCTGATTGGCCGTTGAGTTTACACGCTCAACAGATATGTCTGCGATTGGCCGTTGAGTTCACACGCTCAACAGATATGTCTCTGATTGGCCGTTGAGTTTACACGCTCAACAGATATGTCTCTGATTGGCCGTTGAGTTCACACGCTCAACAGATATGTCTCTGATTGGCCGTTGAGTTCACACGCTCAACAGATATGTCTGCGATTGGCCGTTGAGTTCACACGCTCAACAGATATGTCTGCGATTGGCCGTTGAGTTCACACGCTCAACAGATATGTCTGCGATTGGCCGTTGAGTTCACACGCTCAACAGATATGTCTCTGATTGGCCGTTGAGTTCACACGCTCAACAGATATGTCTCTGATTGGCCGTTGAGTTCACACGCTCAACAGATATGTCTCTGATTGGCCGTTGAGTTCACACGCTCAACAGATATGTCTCTGATTGGCCGTTGAGTTCACACGCTCAACAGATATGTCTCTGATTGGCCGTTGAGTTCACACGCTCAACAGATATGTCTCTGATTGGCCGTTGAGTTCACACGCTCAACAGATATGTCTCTGATTGGCCGTTGAGTTCACACGCTCAACAGATATGTCTGCGATTGGCCGTTGAGTTCACACGCTCAACAGATATGTCTCTGATTGGCCGTTGAGTTCACACGCTCAACAGATATGTCTCTGATTGGCCGTTGAGTTCACACGCTCAACAGATATGTCTCTGATTGGCCGTTGAGTTCACACGCTCAACAGATATGTCTGCGATTGGCCGTTGAGTTCACACGCTCAACAGATATGTCTGCGATTGGCCGTTGAGTTCACACGCTCAACAGATATGTCTCTGATTGGCCGTTGAGTTCACACGCTTAACAGATATGTCTGCGATTGGCCGTTGAGTTCACACGCTCAACAGATATGTCTCTGATTGGCCGTTGAGTTCACACGCTCAACAGATATGTCTCTGATTGGCCGTTGAGTTTACACGCTCAACAGATATGTCTGCGATTGGCCGTTGAGTTCACACGCTCAACAGATATGTCTCTGATTGGCCGTTGAGTTCACACGCTCAACAGATATGTCTGCGATTGGCCGTTGAGTTCACACGCTCAACAGATATGTCTCTGATTGGCCGTTGAGTTCACACGCTCAACAGATATGTTTGCGATTGGCCGTTGAGTTCACACGCTCAACAGATATGTCTGCGATTGGCCGTTGAGTTCACACGCTCAACAGATATGTCTCTGATTGGCCGTTGAGTTCACACGCTCAACAGATATGTCTGCGATTGGCCGTTGAGTTCACACGCTCAACAGATATGTCTCTGATTGGCCGTTGAGTTTACACGCTCAACAGATATGTCTGCGATTGGCCATTGAGTTCACACGCTCAACAGATATGTCTGCGATTGGCCGTTGAGTTCACACGCTCAACAGATATGTCTGCGATTGGCCGTTGAGTTCACACGCTCAACAGATATGTCTCTGATTGGCCGTTGAGTTTACACGCTCAACAGATATGTCTGCGATTGGCCGTTGAGTTCACACGCTCAACAGATATGTCTCTGATTGGCCGTTGAGTTCACACGCTCAACAGATATGTCTGCGATTGGCCGTTGAGTTCACACGCTCAACAGATATGTCTGCGATTGGCCGTTGAGTTCACACGCTCAACAGATATGTCTGCGATTGGCCGTTGAGTTCACACGCTCAACAGATATGTCTCTGATTGGCCGTTGAGTTTACACGCTCAACAGATATGTCTGCGATTGGCCGTTGAGTTCACACGCTCAACAGATATGTCTCTGATTGGCCGTTGAGTTTACACGCTCAACAGATATGTCTCTGATTGGCTGTTGAGTTCACACGCTCAACAGATATGTCTGCGATTGGCCGTTGAGTTTACACGCTCAACAGATATGTCTCTGATTGGCCGTTGAGTTTACACGCTCAACAGATATGTCTCTGATTGGCCGTCGTGTTCAATGCGCTCAACAGATATGTCTGCGATTGGCCGTTGAGTTCACGCGCTCAACAGATATGTCTCTGATTGGCCGTTGAGTTCACACGCTCAACAGATATGTCTCTGATTGGCCGTCGTGTTCAATGCGCTCAACAGATATGTCTCTGATTGGCCGTTGAGTTCACGCGCTCAACAGATATGTCTCTGATTGGCCGTTGAGTTCACACGCTCAACAGATATGTCTGCAATTGGCCGTTGAGTTTACACGCTCAACAGATATGTCTGCAATTGGCCGTTGAGTTTACACGCTCAACAGATATGTCTCTGATTGGCCGTCGTGTTCAATGCGCTCAACAGATATGTCTGCGATTGGCCGTTGAGTTCACGCGCTCAACAGATATGTCTCTGATTGGCCGTTGAGTTCACACGCTCAACAGATATGTCTGCAATTGGCCGTTGAGTTTACACGCTCAACAGATATGTCTGCGATTGGCCTTTGAGTTTACACGCTCAACAGATATGTCTCTGATTGGCCGTCGTGTTCAATGCGCTCAACAGATATGTCTGCGATTGGCCGTTGAGTTTACACGCTCAACAGATATGTCTCTGATTGGCCGTCGTGTTCAATGCGCTCAACAGATATGTCTGCGATTGGCCGTTGAGTTCACGCGCTCAACAGATATGTCTGCGATTGGCCGTTGAGTTTACACGCTCAACAGATATGTCTCTGATTGGCCGTTGAGTTTACATGCTCAACAGATATGTCTGCGATTGGCCGTTGTGTTCATGAAAGCAGGTGTCTATCAGCGGATCTCTAATATATCCACTGATAGACGCCTAGATAGAACCTTATTGTATAGTGTTACAGGAAGTGAAATGCGGCACCTCAATGGTGTTCAGCAGATTCTCCGCAGTGTCATTGATGCCCGGAACGACGTCACAGAATCTCTCTGTGTTTGCGGTCCAGAGAACGATGACTTTATCAATGCCACTCTTCTGTCTGAAGTCACAGATGTCTCTGCGGATCTGTGCCACCTGACACAAGGACAGAAAAACATCTTAATGGAGAAAACATGTATGTATAATAAATTATACAGAGTAAAAATACTATTTAATAACCAGTGCACTTGTAAACGGTAAATAGCGCACCTGTTCTGCTTTGGTTCCTCTGATTAGATGATCAGCCCTGAGCTCCTGGTTGGCAGCAATGAATTCTGGGATATAGACGGAGGGTCTGGGCTTAAGCTGGTCCATGAGTGGGCGGAGCTTCTCTTGCAGGCTCCAGTCCAGAACCTGAGCGCGCTCCATGGCTCTGCCCAGATCCAGAGATGAGATATCCCAGCCTGCATCATTATTGTGCAATAACAGGAGTGTCAGATGAAGACCGGCTCAAAATTGAAGGTTTTTTTAAGAAGCTTCTCTATTTACCGTCAAAAACGATGTCATTTGGATGCACCATCGGCAGCAGATCTCTGAAGGGGGCGTAAACCTCTCCGTCGGGTCCGGATCCCAAACACACCGTGGAAGATTCCAGCAATGAGCCGTAGTAATTCGCTTTCTGAAAGAACAGATATAGAAGATTACTAGATACTGTAACACATGGTATTGAGTCTCTGCTTGATGTCTTTCAGCTTAAAAAACATTGACACAGTTTGCTGAATCTCAGACTCTGTACCTTCACACCGGTCTTGGTTTTCCAGGTCAGACCCAGTTTATTGGCCAGGACAGCAGCTGTGACCGTGGTCCCGTTATTCCCACCCCATCCCACCAGCATCACACCCAGCCTGGGCACCGTCCTCTCGGTGCGGAAGGTGAACTCAGTGCTGGACGGCGTCACCTGCACAACATACACATGTGAAAGTCACAGATAACAAAAATATGTTCTAAGAACATTTTGCTAATGTTCCCATTAATCAATAATTCATTCCCTTGTTTTAAGTAAAATTGTGCGCATGATATAATAATTTGTTCCCCCGTTTTACAAAATCGTGCGCACAATATAATTCCTTCCCTCGTTTTATTAAATCGCACGCACTATATAGTAATTTGTTCCCTTGCACAATATAATTCGTTCCCTCGTTTTACTAAATTGTGCGCACAATATAATTCGTTACCTGGTTTTACTAAACTGCGCACAATATAGTCATTAATTACTAAACCGTGTGGACAATATAATTCATTCCCACGTTTTACTCAATGTTTGTGCACCATATAATAATTTGTTCCCTTGTTTTACTAAATCGTGTGCACGATATAATAATCCATTCCCTTGTACGATATAATAATTTGTTCCCTCATTTTACTAAATCGCATGCACTGTATAGTAATTTGTTTCCTAGTACAATATAATTAGTTTCCTTGATTTATTCAATTGTGCGCACAATATAATTTGTTTCCTCCTTTTACTAAATCGTGCGCACATTATAATTATTTCCCGCATTTCACTACATCGCACGCACAATATAATTTGTTCCCTCGTTTTACTAAATTGTGCGCACAATATAATTTGTTCCCTCGTTTTACTAAATTGTGCGCACAATATAATTAGTTCCCTCATTTCACTAAATCGTGCGCACAATATAATTTGTTCCCTCATTTTACTAAATCGTGCGCACAATATAATTTGTTCCCTCGTTTCACTAAATTGTGCGCACAATATAATTAGTTCCCTTGTTTTTCTAAATTGTGCGCACAATATAATTCGTTCCCGCATTTTACTAAATTGTGCGCACAATATAATTTGTTCCCTTGTTTTACTAAATTGTGCGCACAATATAATTAGTTCCCTCGTTTTACTAAACTGTGCGCACAATATAATTAGTTCCCTCGTTTTACTAAATTGTGCGCACAATATATTTTGTTCCCTCATTTCACTAAATTGTGCGCACAATATAATTCGTTCCCTCCTTTTACTAATTTGCACACACAATATAATAATTCATTCTACTGTTTCACTAAATCGTGTGCACAATATAATTTGTTCTCGTTTTACTAAATTGTGCGCACAATATAATTTGTTCCCTCTTTTCACTAAATCGTGCACACAATATAATTTGTTTCCTCGTTTCACTAAATCATGCGCACAATATCATTTGTTCCCTCGTTTTACTAAATTGCACACACAATATAATTCGTTCCCGCGTTTCACTAAATTGTGCACACAATATAATAATTCGTTTTATTGTTTTACTAAATCGTGCGCACAATATAATTCGTTCCTGCGTTTCACTAAATTGTGCGCACAATATAATTCGCTCCCACGTTTTACTAAATCGTGCGCACAATATAAAAATTTGTTCCCTCATTTCACTAATTTGTGCACACAATATAATTGTTTTATTGTTTTACTAAATCGTGCACACAATATAATTCATTCCTGCGTTTCACTAAATTGTGCGCACAATATAATAATTTGTTTTATTGTTTTACTAAATCGTGCGCACAATATAATTTATTCCCGCGTTTCACTAAATTGTGCGCACAATATAATTCGCTCCCTCATTTCACTAAATTGTGCGCACAATATAATAATTTGTTTTATTGTTTTAATAAATCGTGCGCACAATATAATTCATTCGCGCGTTTCACTAAATTGTGCGCACAATATAATAATTTGTTTTGTTTTACTAAATTGTGCGCACAATATAATTCGTTCCCTCATTTTACTAAATTGTGCGCACAATATAATTAGTTCCATCGTTTCACTAAATTGTGCGCACAATATAATTTGTTCCCTGGTTTCACTAAATCGTGCGCACAATATAATTTGTTCCCTTGTTTCACTAAATTGTGCGCACAATATAATTTGTTCCCTTGTTTCACTAAATTGTGCACACAATATAATAATTTGTTCCTGCGTCTCACAAAATTCTGCGCACAATATAATTCGTTCCCTCCTTTTACTAATTTGCGCACACAATATAATAATTCATTCTACTGTTTCACTAAATCGTGCGCACAATATAATTTGTTCTCATTTTACTAAATTGTGCGCACAATATAATTTGTTTCCTCGTTTCACTAAATCGTGCGCACAATATCATTTGTTCCCTCGTTTTACTAAATTGCACACACAATATAATTTGTTCCCGCGTTTCACTAAATTGTGTGCACAATATAATTCGTTCCCTCCTTTTACTAATTTGTGCACACAATATAATAATTTGTTTTATTGTTTTACTAAATCGTACGCACAATATAATTCGTTCCCGCGTTTTACTAAATTGTGCGCACAATATAATAATTGATTTTATTGTTTTACTAAATCGTGCGCACAATATAATTCGTTCCCGCGTTTCACTAAATTGTGCACACAATATAATTCGTTCCCTCATTTTACTAAATTGTGCACACAATATAATAATTCGTTTTATTGTTTTACTAAATCGTGCGCACAATATAATTCGTTCCCGCGTTTCACTAAATTGTGCGCACAATATAATTCGCTCCCGCGTTTCACTAAATTGTGCACACAATATAATAATTCGTTCCATCGTTTTACTAAATCGTGCGCACAATAAAAAATTTGTTCCCTCGTTTCACTAAATTGTGCACACAATATAATAATTTGTTCCCTCATTTTACTAAATTGTGCACACAATATAATAATTTGTTTAATTGTTTTACTAAATCGTGCGCACAATATAATTCATTCCCGCGTTTTACTAAATTGTGCGCACAATATAATAATTCGTTTTCTTGTTTTACTAAATCGTGCGCACAATATAATTAGTTCCTGTGTTTCACTAAATTGTGCGCACAATATAATTCGTTCCCTCGTTTCACTAAATTGTGCACACAATATAATAATTCGTTCCATCGTTTTATTAATCGTGCGCACAATATAAAAATTTGTTCCCTCGTTTCACTAAATCGTGCGCACAATATAATTTGTTCTCATTTTACTAAATTGTGCGCACAATATAATTAGTTCCATCGTTTGACTAAATTGTGCGCACAATATAATTTGTTCCCTTGTTTCACTAAATTGTGCACACAATATAATAATTTGTTCCCGCGTCTCACAAAATTCTGCGCACAATATAATTCGTTCCCTCCTTTTACTAATTTGTGCACACAATATAATAATTTGTTTTATTGTTTTACTAAATCGTACGCACAATATAATTCGTTCCGCGTTTTACTAAATTGTGCACACAATATAATAATTCGTTTTATTGTTTTACTAAATTGTGCGCACAATATAATTCGCTCCCGCGTTTCACTAAATTGTGCACACAATATAATAATTCGTTCCATCGTTTTACTAAATCGTGCGCACAATAAAAAATTTGTTCCCTCGTTTCACTAATTTGTGCACACAATATAATAATTTGTTTTATTGTTTTACTAAATCGTGCGCACAATATAATTCGTTCCCGCGTTTCACTAAATTGTGCGCACAATATAATTCATTCCCGCATTTACTAAATTGTGCGCACAATATAATAATTCGTTTTCTTGTTTTACTAAATCGTGCGCACAATATAATTCGTTCCCGCGTTTCACTAAATTGTGCGCACAATATAATTTGTTTCCTCGTTTCACTAAATTGTGCGCACAATATAATTTGTTCCCTCATTTCACTAAATTGTGCACACAATATAATAATTCGTTTTCTTGTTTTACTAAATCGTGCGCACAATATAATTCGTTCCGCGTTTCACTAAATTGTGCGCACAATATAATTTGTTTCCTCGTTTCACTAAATTGTGCGCACAATATAATTAATTCCCGCGTTTTACTAAATTGTGCGCACAATATAATAATTCGTTTTCTTGTTTTACTAAATCGTGCGCACAATATAATTAGTTCCCGTGTTTCACTAAATTATGCGCACAATATAATTCGTTCCCTCGTTTCACTAAATTGTGCACACAATATAATAATTTGTTCCATCGTTTTACTAATCGTGCGCACAATATAAAAATTTGTCCCCTCGTTTCACTAAATTGTGCGCACAATATAATTTGTTCCCTCATTTCACTAAATTGTGCACACAATATAATAATTCGTTTTCTTGTTTTACTAAATCGTGCGCACAATATAATTCGTTCCGCGTTTCACTAAATTGTGCGCACAATATAATTTGTTTCCTCGTTTCACTAAATTGTGCGCACAATATAATTAGTTCCCTCATTTTACTAAATTGTGCGCACAATATAATTTGTTTAATTGTTTTACTAAATCGTGCGCACAATATAATTAATTCCCGCGTTTTACTAAATTGTGCGCACAATATAATAATTCGTTTTCTTGTTTTACTAAATCGTATGCACAATATAATTCGTTCCGCGTTTCACTAAATTGTGCGCACAATATAATTTGTTTCCTCGTTTCACTAAATCGTGCGCACAATATAATTCGTTCCCTCGTTTCACTAAATTGTGCACACAATATAATAATTCGTTTTCTTGTTTTACTAAATCGTGCGCACAATATAATTAGTTCCCTCGTTTCACTAAATTGTGCACACAATATAATAATTCGTTCCATCGTTTTATTAATCGTGCGCACAATATAAAAATTTGTTCCCTCGTTTCACTAAATCGTGTGCACAATATAATTTGTTCCCTTTTTTTTTTACTAACTTTCTTCTGTTGAATATAAAAAACAATATTTTCAAGAATGTGGGCAATCAAACAGTTGCTGGTCCCCACTGACTTCCATTGTATGAGGGGGGAAAATACTATGGAAGTCAATGGGGACTAACAACTGTTTGGTTGCCCACATTCTTCATAAATATCTTCTTCTGTGCTCAACAGAAGAAAGTTTGGAACAACTTGAGAGCGAGAAAACGATGGCAGATTTTTTGAGCGAGCTGTGCCTTTAAGAGAACGCCAAACTTCCGAGAAGCTGGAGTGATTCAAAATGTTGTTTAACAGAAGTGGCATGTCAGCGATTCAAATAAAGAACAAAATGCAATGCAACTTTATTATTCACACAGACTCTCCTAATAAAACACACAGAATCCATCAGTTTAAAGGTGTTCAAACACTTACAGTGAACGTGTCTCCATCTCTACACACAGACGCAGTGTGGTAACAGTAACGAGACTCGATGTGTTTCTCAGTGTATTTCACATCAGCGCTGTTGATACGAACTTGCATGATGATGATGAACCTGCAACATATGCAAAATCACTGATATTATTCTTTCCCATTTAAATATACAGATGCAATGTGCAACATGAAATAAAGCATTAAACTTGCATTCAATGTATTCTTGAATAACATAATCATTTAAGCATTATACATACCTTTAATGTTTCCCGAGCAGAATAAAAAAAATTATCTTTCAACGTAGACTTAAATCCTTTTAAAACCGTTAGGCTGGTATCTGTGAAACTATTCGAATGTGCGCAGGTTCGCTCACCTGATCCGTCTGGAAGTGTGTCGCACGAGATATATCTAACTGCAGAACCGCAGAACTACGTCACAGCAGTCTGAGGACAGCAGGTTTAAACCCGCTGACTATCGCGCATCCCGCCCCAACCACTAACCATACCCTCCACTGTAACTATAAGGCATAAGCTCCACCCC
The DNA here is from genome assembly GCA_037101425.1 of Elopichthys bambusa. Classification (NCBI taxonomy): domain Eukaryota; kingdom Metazoa; phylum Chordata; class Actinopteri; order Cypriniformes; family Xenocyprididae; genus Elopichthys; species Elopichthys bambusa. The sequence continues at coordinate 36,011,639 of CM074437.1, forward strand.
AACACCGGTCTGAGACTGCTGGTCTCGCGCTACTGTTCTCACATTGCTGTGACGAACATCTCTACGGTTCTGCAGTTGGTTATTATGTGTCGCATGCCACAGTCTCACTTAATCGCGCGAGGCGGAGTTACCAAAACCTTCTCGATTTTTCGACTCGTGGATAAAAATGTGAGGATTTATGATTCTGGCGTCTGTAAGACAAAACTAATCCGCGCGTGCGGTGGATGGATAAAAATGGAACAATCGGTACTGTAAGATGCACACATGAAATCTGCATTTAATGCTATAAAGATGCAGATGCTCGATTAGACTACTTTGTGTAAAAATATGCATAAATTAAATAAATAAATGACATGCATGACGCATGCATCCTAGTATATGTTAATGCTGAGAGAAAATAATTTCTCAGCAGGATTTTTAAGTAACCCTCACATCATAAGTGCAGAATTTCAATGCACTGTTCTTAATGTCTTAAACGCAAAGATATCTGGTCATCCAGTCCTAGACAAGGACAAACACTTTTTGAAACAGATAGGAAGGTGTTGTGACTCAGCCAAGAGTCCAAGGAAATTTTCCAAAGCACTTGGAGACAGTGGAAATGTACCAAGTTAGTGAAGGACAATCAGAGAGTACAAGAATGGTCTAGAAACTCAAGGTTTTCAGAGAGGCAGTGGAAAATTACTGATGGTGTTGAGCAGATAAACACCCTTCCCCTTAACTTCCCCTTGAACTGTTTTTGTTCATATAATTAACTCTGTAACAGTACTGCTATTAAAGAAGCATGCAGAAGTGTTTCTAACAACGTATATACTGCGATATTCATCGCTTTACATATAGTGACAGACAACATGAGCCCTATAAACACCTTTATTACAGGGATCACCTTTAAAAAAGAAGAAACCCATTAGGCGCTTCATATATTGGAACCTTTTAGGGGTTCCATCATGGGATCATTTTATGCATTAAACTGCTTGTAAACATACTTTATTATTAGGAAAAAAATAAAATAAAAATACAGCTACATGCAGCAATTATCGGGGCCAAGCACAAAAACATGGACACATGGCCAGGAGCTTCAGAGCGACTGAAACGATGAGCAATTAAAGACATTTTTTTTGTCAAAATGGCTGAAAAATCACTTGTAATATGATTAAATTGCTTATCACTTTTGATCAATAGGTGGCGCTGTTGCTAAATTGATGTTGTGCGGTCAGTGTGAGGAGCCAATGACACATACAAAGCCCACATGGTCTGAAAATGTTATGAGACTATTTAGGTGAAAATCGGACCAACGGCGTAGGAGTTTAAAAAGTAGAAATTCAAAATGGCGGACAGCAAGTTTGACTGAATATGGCATACACTGTTATTACTGTTCTCGGCATAACTCAAGGAATCTATCAAGACCAGTTTCATTAAAATAGGGAAAATTAATCAAAATTTTTTGAAACGTCATTATAATTTTTGACCAAAAGGTGGCACTGTTCTGAAACTTTTTGAGTACCTTCAGGGCATGGCCCCGATGACACATACCGATTTTCGCAATGATATGCCAAAGTGTTCATAAAGTACATTTTACAGCAAAATTCAAGATGGCCGACACGCAGAATGGCCGATATGAGAAAATTGGGTATCATTCTACTCGGTATGCTGAACTAAATCAAGAGAGACCCGTTTTTTGGGGCTGTTCAGAAGTTGTAAGCAAAAATAGTTTTTACTTTTCTAGTTATCTTGTTAATAATTATATCATCTAATTAATAGTTTCATATCTCCTGGCAAGTAGGTGGCGCTGTGCTGAAATGCTTGTGATGACATGTACCAAATTTGGTCTAAATATGTTAAAGTGTTGCGGAGATATAGTCTCACGTTCAATTTGACACGTTCTTCGTCAGCGCGTCATTTGACAACGGTTGGGTTTATCAAAACGTTTTGATACCTTTTTTGCCTAGAACCGTCTAAAAGTTGTTTTTTCATGACGGAAAATGACGTGTAATCGAATCTTCTTAAGTCATTGAATCGGAGGAAAAAATTATTTAGTTCCTAGCATATTAGCATGAACGTACGAGAAATTTTGGACAGCTGGTGGCGCTAGAGGGATTGAGTTTAAGACTCCAAAATTGGTGCGGTTAATGTTCAGACTGTCCTCTATCTGTGTGCCAAATTTCACAACTTATTACCATACGGTTCTGTGGGCTGCCATAGACTTGAGCGGATGAGGAAGAAGAAAACGAATGGACACAAACGCTGTTAAACATGAACGTATTACGCAATCATTTAAGACATTTAAAAGAACCCTAGACGTCTAGAACCCCATTGAACCTTTTTTTAAGAGGGAAAGAACAAAACACACTCCTGTATAAATCGAACAAAGTTTCTGTAAACGTCTTATAGAATACCAATAGAAACAATTTTGGTAACGACAGACTATTTTGCATCAGGAAAATGAACAGTGTGCAACTGATTAAACAGAAACAGACATTTTAATTAAAAAAAAAACAGTATTTTGCTTCAGAAACAGAACTTCAATGAAAATATGTTGTAGAAATTTATTCATAAACATACATGTTTGCTGCGTAATGATATAAAACAATTACACAAAGTCTGGAAAACATCTGTATCCTACATTTAATCTGCTGTAGTAAGATTTATTTAGATGAGATTTATTAAAAGTACACAATGTACTTTTTGTTCAAAATGAACACAATTTAAATAATAATCACCAATACTTCCAAAACACTATGGTAAGTGTTTATATTTCAGACCTGACGGGATGGTTCTCGAGCAGTAGGATAGTAGTTTTATGAGCAGTAGGAGAATCATATTCATCCGCAGTCACGCAGAACTGAAGCACAACCAAAACAATGTTCTTCTGCAAAATACATGCAGTTTTGAGGGCCAAAAGTGCCCAATAAAGACTGATATTCTGAGGGTGAATGACTAAAGGTATGCTTGATGTGTGTTCATCCAGTCATGTGCGCGGACACACACACACACACACACACACACACACACACACACACACACACACACACACGTCAGTGTCACATTGGTCTTGTTCACCGTTTCTCTCTTCATTTCAGCAGGTGCAGCTCGTGTCAGACGATCATCTCGGCCAAATCTGCAGGTAAATAACAATAAAATTAATATACTTTTTCATATATTACTACTTTAAAAATTGTAATCAATACATGATTTATGGATACGTGCTAAAATGTCATGATCATGAACTTTGTGCTGATAATACAAATAATTGTGATTAATGATTTAATATTTTGTTCATGCACAGTGTAAGCCTAATATGTTATTTGTGTATAATGTAATGATAAAAATTATAATAAAACAGGCCCATATGATTTACTTTGATGTTGTGAAAATATAATATAATATAATAATGCCGTCTGATTAAACCCAAACCTTCCTTAAGGAAGACCTCTGACTATATTTGTGCCAGTTTTTATATTCTTTGGCAAATTGTGATTGAATTTTTAAACTGCACAATTATTGCCGTTATCTGATTATCAAGTAAATAAGCTTTTAATTAGTGTAACACACTTCTGTGCAACATGGAAGATTTATATTAAAGAGATGATCATGAACTAGAATGTGTTTGGTAACTCCGTGTTCTTTCAAGCTCTGTTGAGTCTGAAAATAGAACGCACTCCTATAGAGATGAAGGCGATCGGACGCTTTTGTTGTGCTGACCTTCGACATTTCAGTCAGAGAGATCATTTAACCCTTTGAACACACTGTAGCAGTTCATACACGTGTCAGATGAGCTGCTGGGTTAATACAGTCAAATTAATCTTGACTTTTAATGATGGTATATGGTTTCAAATGAAAATATATGGAAGCCCATTTCTGCCGCATAAGACAAAAAAAAAAAATAATCATGCTTTGGTAATCATAATTCACACATAAAAAGTCAAAATGATGGCACACAAATTCTGAATTAACATCAAAATTTTGACTTTTGACTATGAAATGACTCTCATAATTTCTAAATAAACTCTATAATTCTAGCTTAGTATATCATAATTTTGACTTCTCACAACTATGACTTTTTACTTATGACCGTCAATTTTGATTTTTTCCTCATAATGTCTGTCATGATTTTAACTTTTCCTCATAATTGACTTTTTATTTCATAATTATGACATTTATGTCATTTTATTTTCATAATTAGCTCTGTTAAATACGGTTTGAAAGTCACTCAAACCGAAAGTTCTTTCATAATTTTTAGATAATTTTTTCCTCAATCAATCAATCCAATCTAAATTTGATTCAATTTTAACCATTTTTCTCACATAATGTGATGAGATTTTGAGTGAAGTTTAGTTAAAAAAAAATCCTACATCACATAATATAAAGAGCAGGAATTAAATATAATTATGATGTAAAAAGTAGAAATTATGACTCGAATGTCATAATTTTTCATTTTTGTCAATTAGGACCATGTCATAATTTTTAATAACAATTACGACTTAGTATGTCAATTTTGACTTTTATCTCATAATGACTTAGTATGTCAATTCCAACTTTTTGTCATAATTTTTAACTTTTTTTATTATGATTATGACTTAGTATGTAATTTTTGACTTAAGTCTTAATTATGTGAAAAAGTCGAAATTGACATAAGTCAAAAATTACATACTAAGTCATAATCATAATAAAAAAAGTTAAAAATTATGACAAAAAGTTGGAATTGACATACTAAGTCATTATGAGATAAAAGTAGAAATTGACATAAGTCAAAAATTACATACTAAGTCATAATAATGCGCTAAAAAGTAGAAATTGAAATCAAAATGACAATTATGTGAAAAAGTCAAAATTGACATAACAGTCAAAAATTACATACTAAGTCATAAATATGCAATAAAGTCGAAATTATGACAAAAGTCAAAATTGACATAAATCTTAATTATGTGAAAACATGTCAATTCCGTCTTTTTGTCATAATTTCGACTTTTTCGCATAATTATGACTTGATTTTTGGCATGATTTTTTCCTTGTGTGGCGGAGATGTGCTTCCATAAGTGTTGATTTGATATTGAGCAGCTGAAGTTGAACTGATGTCTGTGAATTTGACTCCAGGCATGACGGAGCCGGCGGGTTACCTGATGGACGGGAGTCCGCTCATCACCGCCGCTCAGCTGGGCAAACTGCGTTTAGTTCGTCTGCTGGTGGAAGGAGGCGCTCAGGTCAACGAGAGGAACCAGAGAGGAGAGACGCCGCTGCTGGCCGCCTGCAGAGCTCTCCGCGCCGATCAGTCTGGAACCACGATGCTGAGATTAATTCAGTTTCTTCTTAGTAACCAGGCCGACCCGAACATCCAGGACAAGACGGGCCGCACGGCTCTGATGTATGCCTGCATGGAGCGGGCCGGAGCGGAAGTGGCGGCCGCTCTGATCGCAGCAGGCGCTGATCCCAGTATGGAGGATTACTCCGGAGCGTCGGCCCTCGTTTACGCGATCAACGCGCACGATCAGGACACGCTGACGGTGCTGCTGGATGCCTGCAGAGCCCGAGGACGTGACATTATCATTATAGCCACAGATCTGAGCTGCGACGGCAGCAGCGTGACACGCCGCTATCTGAACGTTCCCCCGTCGCCCGACACCTCGCCCATCTCCTGCATGTCGCCCTCGGACATCGAGCTGAAGACAAACTCTCCGAACTCTGATGGCGAAAACATCTTCAATTTTCGAGCAGGTGGTTCTCCAGTGCTTCCACGAAGCAAAAGTCGCCAGCGGTTGCACTCAGAGCCGTGGCTGGCCATCCAAAACCTCGCGCATCTCAGCCAGACCTACGAGAAGAGCCTAGAAGAAGCTGTGAAAGAGGAAAATGAGGAGGAGAATGAGGACAAACAATCACTTAGCAGATGTTTTCAATCGGAGAAAGCAGATTTCAAGCTCAGAGCTGCAGGAACACGATGCAGGAACCTATCAGAGCGGCTGCAGAGCAGAAGAAGCACATTACCGGATCTCCTTCAGCCGCCGTCCCTCAAACTCACGCTCTCCGGCTCGGACACTCACTTACACCAGGAGGCGTCCAGGTTCCCTTCCATATACAGAACCAGTTCGTTGTTTCTGGCTCCTCCTGACAGGCTTCACGACGTCCATACGGGGAACAAGAAGAAGTCGAGAGAGCAGTTGAGATCTCAGGCTCACAGCAGCTTCTTGCCTCCTCTTCCCGTTGGCTCCGGTGTGAATGTTTCCGTGTGCAGAGAGCCGATCCCAGCCTGCCTCGCTCTCAGTCCGTCGCGCCGTCACTCGGTTCAGCTCCAGACGGGAAGCTCCGAGGAGACGTTGTGAAATAAATATCATGAACTTGAAACTGTAAAACACTGTTTTAGGACAATAAATAAATAAATAAGAAAAAAAATTCTGACTTATTGCTGGTTGGTTATTTACAAAAAAAAAAAAAAAAAATGTTGCCACAAAATAAATTAATAAATGCATAAAAAAAACAATAAAAATAAATAAATAGAAAACATGAAACCAAATTTGCAACCCATTTAACTCCCACGATCTGAAATATATAACTCATAATGTTGGATTATGTACAAAATAAGATAGCTGTACAAAATCATATTTTAAATAATATTTAAAAATCATAGCCAATATATATATATATATATATATATATATATATATATATACACACACATGAATATTCCCATTAAGACAGTCATGAACAGAAATGTTAATAAGTCCGTTCAATTTGAATATAAGAGTGTTTAATGAGGAAAAAAAAGTGATGCAGAAATGTGAATGTGGAAAGAATGCACATTAAAATTCATAAATAGCACAGCTCAACTGCAGAAATGCATTAATAAGCAGGTAAATGTATTCAAACTGTCAGCGTCGCTCAATGGATCAGTTGCTCACACTGCACTTAACCCTGGGTTAACTTAACTTAAAAAAACCTGGGACATTTTTTAACTTTTTTTTTTTTTAAAGCAAAGTTTTGCAACTGCAATTTGAAACCGCTAGTTTAAACACAGCCGACTCTGAACTGAGGCACACAAAGATACATATAAAAATGTGTAGTTACAGACAACCAATCATAATCTTAATAGCACTACCCTCATTAAATATTCATGTACAATGAAACTTGCTGACGGAAACCACAAGAATGTTGCGAATGTGTTACCTGGAGTAAAAAGAGACCGTATTATTTTTGCTGTACGTGTCAGAAGAATCAAGGCAGATTTAAGAGGCAAAATTTCCACGGATAGATGAGCAGTTATTAAAACATGCAAACCACATTCTGCAACCATAAATTGCTGAATTGTACACATTTCAATGGTCAAAAACCAAATGCGAGTCATTTTTTATACATTTTTTTCTTTTAGAGGGGAATGTCTGAAGAACAAATAACATTCAATCTACAACCGTCTCTCGTTTCCCTCTATCAAAACCATTGCGTAAAACATTCCTGCCCGAGTGCCATAAATGTTCTTTTTCCAAAGTAACTCAAAAATGTTCCAAAAACCAAGATATGGCGCAAAAAAAATATCTTTGTATAAATCTCACTTTGAGACATATGGAAAACCTTGCGTGAGTGCAGTCGTGTCCACGTTCATCATCTCGGTCCGCTGTGCAAGCGCATGTGTCTGAGACAGTTGTCCTGTCTGGAGAAGGTCTTATCACACAGCTGGCATCGGAAGGGTTTTTCGCCCGTGTGCACTAGTCTGTGAGTCAACAGCCGCTTCCTCTCCGTGAAGCCTTTGCCGCACTCCTCACACCGAAAGGGTTTTTCGCCCGTGTGCACTAGTCTGTGAGTCAACAGCCGCTTCCTCTCCGTGAAGCTTTTGCCGCACTCCTCACACCGGAAGGGTTTTTCACCCGTGTGCACTCGTCTGTGTGTTATGAGCCACGTCCTCTGCGTGAAGCCCTTGCCACATTCCTCACACCGGAAGGGTTTTTCACCCGTGTGCACTCGTTTGTGTGTTATGAGCCGCGTCCTCTGCGTGAAGCCCTTGCCACACTCCTCACATCGGAAGGTTTTGGGGCCCGTCTGCTCACTTGCGCACACCCTCCGTGTGAGCGTTTTGGGCAAACACGAGCTTGAATGTGAGGATGGAAGTCTGTTGAAAGGCGTCGAGTCAGATCTTGTTGAGCGTCTGTGGGAATCGTGAAGATTCAAGTCATACTTAATGTCTGCAGCGCCAAAGCTCTCGTTCTCCAGAACACCACCGGGAGCCAATAAACCAGACTGAGTTGACACAGTCATCGGATCTTCCATCATCACATACGGATCTGTTAAATTCTGGGAATGTTGCTCAGACTTCATAAGACCTTCTGGATTTCCATCATCGCAGTGGTTTTGTCCTTCACGCTTCTGCTCCACCTGAACACGATTCAGTGTCTGATCCACAAGTTCTTCCACCTGTTCGATCTTCATCTTAAACTCCAGTCCGCCGAGCTCCTCTTCCTCCGGTTCCTTCAGTGGTGTTACGGACTCTTCTTGTTTCAGCTGCTGTGAATTCACGTTTGCCACATGTGAAAAGTGAGGTTTCTCCTCTGAGAGGTCATTCACAACAACCTTCTCAGCCTGTACTTCCCGAGAATGAGCCGTTACACCTGTCGAGAAACACAAGTCATATGTCAATAAGATGTTTTAATTCAAATTCTACAACAAAACTAAGAGTTCCAGGTCTAAAATCTACACCGATCAGGCATAACATTATGAGCACTGACAGGTGAAGTGAACAAAGTTAAATGTGTCCTCAAAGTTAATGTGTTAGAAGCAGGAGAAATGGGCAAGCGTAAGGATTTGAGAGAGTTTGACAAGAGCCAAATTGTGATGGCTAGATGACTGGGTCAGTCCACGAGACCGTAGGGTGTCCCATTCATCATTTTAGGTTTCAGAGGGGTGCTCGCGAGTGCCCTTTTTGCGCACTTCAGCTGAGCCCGCAAGCTACGCAGAGGACTTTACCCGGCATTTGGGACTGGGCCAATGTGCCCTGCCACAAAGCAAAAATGGTTAAGGAATGGTTTGACAAGCACAACAACGAGTTTGAGGTGTTGACTTGGCCTCCAAATTCCCCATATCTAAATCCAGTCGAGCATCTGTGAGATGTGCTGAACAAACAAGTCCGATCCATGGAGGCTCCACCTCACAACTTACAGGACTTAAAGGATCTGCTGCTAACATCTTGGTGTCAGATACCACAGCACACCTTCAGGGGTCTAGAGGAGTCCATGCCTCGACGGCTCAGGGCTGTTTTGGCGGCAAAAAGGGGATCAACACAATATTAGGAAGGTGGTCATAATGTTATGCCTGATCGGTTTATGTGTGTCAGTATTAGTTGAATTTCACATGAATACATAAAGCTGCTACAAATCATCAGGCCAATGAATTGTATTATTAAAGCAACACTTTTTTTTTATCATAGCATCAATAGCATGATTGATTTTAATAGCATCAATCAGTTAAACTCCTGGGATATTGATCTGGTCAGTTCAGTAGCAGAGGGGGTTTTTAATCAGTTTGAGCTGCTTTGGTGTTAATGAAATGAACAACAGGTGCACTAGATGGGCAACAATGAGGCAACCCCCAAAACAGGAATGATTTTACAGGTGGAGGCCACTGACATTTTTTTCCCCCACCTCATCTTTTCTGACTGTTTTTCATAAGTTTTGCTATTGGCTAGGGTCAGTGTCTCTGCCGGAAGCATGAGGCGATACCTGGACCTTACAGAGGTTGCACAGGCGGTCTAACTCCTCCAGGATGGTACATCAATACAAGCCACTGCCATAAGGTGTGCTGTGTCTCCCAGCACAGTCTCAAGAGCATGGAGGAGATTCCAGGAGACAGGTAGTTACTCTAGGAGAGCTGGACAGGGCCGTAGAAGGTCCTTAACCCATCAGCAGGACCGGTGTCTGCTCCTTTGTGCAAGGAGGAACAGGATGCCAGAGCCCTACAAAATTACCTCAAGCAGGCCACTGGTGTGACTGTCTCCAACAATCAGAAACAGACTTCATGAGGGTGGCCTGAGGGCCCGACGTCCTCTAGCGGGCCCTGTGCTCACTGCCCGGCACCGTGGAACTTGACTGGAATCTGCCATTGAACACCAGAACTGGCATGTCCGCCACTGGCGCCCTGTGCTTTTCACAGATGAGAGCAGGTTCACCCTGAGCACATGTGACAGGGTCTGGAGAAGCCGTGGAAAACGTTATGCTGCCTGTAACATCGTTCAGCATGACCGGTGTGGTGGTAGGTCAGTGATGGTCTGGGGAGGCATATCCATGGAGGGACGTACAGACCTCTACAGGCTAGACAATGACACCCTGACTGCCATTAGGTATCGGGATGAAATTCTTGGACCCATTGTCAGACCCTACGCTGGTGCAGTGGGTCCTGGGTTCCTCCTGGTGCATGACAATGCCTGGCCTCATGTGCCGAGAGTATGCAGGCAGTTCCTGGAAGATGAAGGAATTGATACCATTGAATGGCCCCCACACTCGCCTGACCTAAATCCAATAGAACACCTCTGGGACATTGTTTCGGTCCATCTGACGCCGTCAGGTTGCACCTCAGGCTGTCCAGGAGCTCAGTGATGGTCCAGATCTGGGAGGAAATACCCCAGGACACCATCCGTCGTTTCATTAGGGTCATGCCCCGACGCATACAAGCACGCGGGGGCCATACAAACTACTGAGTACCATTTTGAGTTGCTGCAATGAAATTTCAGCAAAATGGACTAGCCTGCTGCCCCATATTTTTACTTTGATTTTCAGGGTGTCTTTGAATTCACTCCTCTGTAAGTTGATAATTTTCATTTCCATCAAACGATGTGGCATCCTTTCGTTCCTAACACATTACCCAGGTATAGATTTCCAGCATATTTTTCCCCATTGAGATCTGATGCGTTTTCAAAGTGCTCCTTTAATATTTTTGAGCGATGTAATTATTAAAAAATTATTTGAGTCTAATTATTATATCTGAAAATAAACAGCAGCTGAACATAATACCCTTTAATATTGTAGTGTACCAAATGAAAAGGTTCCCTGTATAGTATGCAAGATTATTTGGGAGAGATTTTTCCGGCCGATATCATTCGGAATAATCTCTAATATACATACATGGTGACTTATATATGTTAAAACAAATATTATAGAAATATAATGATTAGTAAATCATATTTAAAATCAGTATATATACTTATTTATACTCAAACTCACTCTTGTCCATCATGATCTCCACCTGAACGCCGACGGAGCATCTCTCTGATTCTGCAGTGACTCTCTGTAGTTCAGTCTCCGTGAGCATCAGACGAGTCTTCAGTCCCTGGATCTCCTCGTTTCTCCTCCGGATCTCCTGATGAAGAGCAGCAGCCTCTTCCTCCAGCAGCTGACTGATCTCCGCCACCGCCGCCTTCGCCAGCACGGTCATGATCGCGGAGATCTGAGTCTGGAACATCCCCGCGGAACTCATCTCGCTCTCAAAACACTCTGTACATTAAAAACACAACCGCTTCTCTGGGTCCTGCTCATTCGTGACGTGTTTCCGGGGAACTTTTCAGGAAACGCTCACCAAATTAAAAGACCTGCGAGCAGCGGAAGGTCCAGAATAGAAATTTATCTGTGCGAAGATTTTACACGATTTATATGAATTTTCAAAAGCTATTTTATAGTAAAACCCCAAGAAAATACTGGCATCTTTTCACCTCATTAACACTTTGTTTTATTTTATGCATTCAAATGTTTTCATTTCTATTATAAGTTTCATTTTAAATTGTATTTTTTGATTGGATGATTTATTATTAGATTTATTCATTAGTTACTGGACATAACACTGTTCAACCTTAAAGTGATAGTTCACGCAAAAATGAAAATTCTGTCATCATTTACTCACCCTCATCTCGTTTCAAATTCGTAAGACTTTCATTCATCTTCGAGACACAAATGAAGCTCTCCGTCCCTCCATTGACAGTCTACGCAACTACCACTTTGATACTTCAAAAAGTTCATAAAGAGATCGTAAAACTAATCTAAATGAATAGAGTGGTTTAGTCCAAATTTTCTGAAGAGACATGTTCGCTTTATACACTGAACAGATTGAATTTAGGCTTTTATTTCATATATAAGCACACATCAGAAGCTTAAGCATGCTTGCTTGACGTGCGAGAACCAATAGCTTGTTTGCAATCACTAGTCTGGTTTGTTTATATCGCGCTGCCTTTCTGCTAGTGACGTTAGACAGTATTTTGATTTTCTGTCGTGATTGTGAAAAATGTCGCCTTTCATGCTGAATCAAGAATTGCCGTAGGATCATCTTTCAGGGAAAAAAACTGGACGGTGTAATACAAATATTGCCTTTTCTATGTGTAAAAACACTAAAGGAAGCAGGCCGAGGAGGTGACGGGAAGATGCCGTATAGCAAATCTAATAATGTCACTGATTAAACCCACTGCCTATAATTTAGTAAAATAATCACATTGCTTAGTGTTTTTGAAAGTTTTGCATTTTGTTTTGTTTAATAATTTAATAAAGTATGACTCTCACTCGGCTTGTGAATGAGCATAACTTGCACTCAGCCACTGTTCACAAGCTTCTATGGGTTTGATTTTGGTTGTCATTTGTTGAAATAAATACAAAAAATACAGTGTGTCGGTGTCTGTCCACTGAATGTGACCCTCTGATTCTCCTCCGTGGCCATATGTGAAAGTAACAATAAAACTTCAGTTACATTTACACCCTTCCAACAAAGAAACGGATCGACTTGTGTCAGCTTGTTGAACATTTCTTTATTTGGACATTTTCTACCACATGATGGCTGAAGCAGTGGTAACCAGATCTGAAGTGAAAACACCAAATGATCATGCAATGGGATGAAATAGCTTCTCTTCCCTGCAAACGATGCCATGAAGAATGTGAATATTTAACCAAGTCAAAAACAAAAAAGGTAAGCAGGTATCCATATTCATTTCAGTATCAGCAGACACAAACCGCTATTAAAGACAACAATTTTTAAAGTTAAAAAAACGATAAAAGCTCCTTGTGGTTTCTCGGTTTGATAGCCATAAACGACGCAAAACACAGGAATTTTGAGTTTATGATAGCGATTCCTATATAGAAAAATCACTTCCTCCCCTCCAGCTGCTTTTTATGCCACAGCAATAACATCATGTGCAAACAACCTAAGAGGTTCATTCTCGTGTTACGCAGAACGTTCTTTTTACAAAATCTTTATAAGAGCAAAAGTGCTGTTTTCCCAAATATCAGCACGTTTGCAAATGTGATATTGATTTTATAGGCCTACAACAAGTCAATAAACAATAAGTTAATAGGCTATTAGGGGACTTACATTTTAGACACAAAATTGTCAATATTATCTGTTTTTTCTCTATTTTGCCAATGAACATAGCTCCAAACAGTAGAGCCATTGCGTGTCTTCGAGAAACACAGTTTCAGTTTCGTTACTGAAAGAATCCGCTTTTCAGTGAATCGTTCTAATGAATGACTCGACGACTCGGTCACTTCTGCTTTGTCAGGTTGAATCGGTTAAGCGAATGATTCAATGACTAACTTGTTATGACAATGATTTGCCACCACCTACTGGTGGTTTTAGTTTTTCATTTTAGCTGAGCGACGAAGATGGAATGCTGTTTTTGTTTGCGGTCGTGATTGTAATAATAGAGATAGAATACGTTTATAAATAGACTAAGAGCGAAATATGAGATAACAGCAAATATAACAGAGATTAAGTAATCGCAGTCGCATTGCATGACTATCGTGGATGCGCACGTCACGATATTGATGCTAAAACGATACATCGTGCAGCCCTATTTCGGTTTTAGTTATTTTAGTACATCAAGTTAAACTAAATGAAAATTAAAAAAAATGTTTCAGTGGCAAATAGCCGAAACTATAATGAACCTTGGGACGATTACAAACTTGATCATCATGAAACATTACTGTCATGGCAAGGGAGACGTTGTGTAATGAATGTGCAAGATCTGTGAAACAGGCCTTAATGCAGAAATGCAACACAGTTACAATACTAAGAAATCTCACATTGAGACATGATATGAAACCCCTCGTGTCCACGTTCATCATCTCTGTCCGCTGTGCAAGCGCAAGTGTCTGAGGCAGTTGTCCTGTCTGGAGAAGGTCTTACCGCACAGCTGGCATCGGAAGGGTTTTTCGCCCGTGTGCACTAGTTTGTGTGTTATGAGCCGCGTCCTCTGCGTGAAGCCCTTCCCGCACTCCTCACACCGGAAGGGTTTTTCACCCGTGTGCACTCGTCTGTGTGATTTGAGCCGGGTACTCTGCATGAAGCCCTTGCCACACTCCTCACATCGGAAGGGTTTGGGACCCGTCTGCCCACCTGCGCACGCCCTCCGCGCTTTGGGCAAACATGAGCTTGAATGTGAGGATGGAAGTCTGTTGAATGGCGCCAAGTCAGTTCTGGGTGAGCGTCTCTGGGAATCCTGAAGATTCAAGCCGTACTCAACATCTGGAGCACCGAAGCTCTCGTTCTCCAGAACAACACCGGGAGCCAATAAACCGGACTGAGTCGGCGCAGTCATCGGATCTTCCATCATCACATACGGATCTGTAAAATTCTGGGAATGTTGCTCCAACTCCAGAAGACCTTCTGGATGGTCAAACGCTTTCCCTGAACACCATAAACGAGAATTTCCATCATCGCAGTGGTTTTGTCCTTCACGCTTCTGCTCCACCTGAACATGATTCAGTGTCTGATCCACAAGTTCTTCCACCTGTTCGATCTTCATCTCAAACTCCAGTCCGCCGAGCTCCTCTTCCTCCGGTTCCTTCAGTGGTGTTACGGACTCTTCTTGTTTCAGCTGCTGTGAATTCACGTTTGCCACATGTGAAAAGTGAGGTTTCTCCTCTGAGAGGTCATTCACAACAACCTTCTCAGCCTGTACTTCCCGAGAATGAGCCGTTACACCTGTCGAGAAACACAAGTCATATGTCAATAAGATGTTTTAAATCAAATTCTACAACAAAACTAAGAGTTCCAGGTCTAAAAACTATACTGATCAGGCATAACATTATGACCACCTTCCTAATATTGTGTTGATCCCCTTTTTGCCGCCAAAACAGCCCTGACCCGTCGAGGCATGGACTCCTCTAGACCCCTGAAGGTGTGCTGTGGTATCTGCACCAAGATGTTAGCAGCAGATCCTTTAAGTCCTGTAAGTTGTGAGGTGGAGCCTCCATGGATCGGACTTGTTTGTTCAGCACATCCCACAGATGCTCGATTGGATTTAGATCTGGGGAATTTGGGCTCAAACTCAGTGTTGTGCTCCTCAAACTATTCCTGAACCATTTTTGCTTTGTGGCAGGACACATTATCCTGCTGAAAGAGGACATCAGGGAATACCGTTTCCATGAAAGGGTGAACATGGTCTGCAACAATGCTTAGGTAGGTGGTACGTGTAAAAGTAACATCCACATGGATGGCAGGACCCAAGGTTTCCCAGCAGAACATTGTCAAAGCATCACACTGCCTCCGCCGGCAAGCCTTCTTCCCATAGTGCATCCTGGTGCCATGTGTTCCCCAGGTAAGCACCCGGCCATCCACGTGATGTAAGAGAAAACGTGATTCATCAGACCAGGCCACCTTCTTCCATCGCTCCGTGGTCCAGTTCTGATGCTCACGTGTCCACTGTTGGCTCTTTCGGCAGTGGACAGGGGTCAGCATGGGCGCCCTGACTGGTCTATGCAGCTCCATACACAACAAACTGATGCACTGTGTATTCTGACACCTTTCTATCAGAACCAGCATTAACTTCTGGAGCAGTTTGAGCTACAGTAGCTCGTCTGCTGGATCGGACCACATGACCCTGTCGCCGGTTCACCACTGTTGGAGCACTTTTGAGAGATACTGACCACTGCAGACCGGGAACACCTCACAAGAGCTGCAGTTCTGGAGATGCTCTGACCCAGTCGTCTAGCCATCACAATTTGGCTCTTATGCTTGCCCATTTCTCCTGCTTCTAACACATCAACTTTAAGGACAAAATGTCCACTTGCTGCCTAATATATCCACCCACTAACAGGTGCTGTGATGAAGAGATGATCAGTGTTGTTTACTTCACCTGTCAGTGCTCATGATGTTATGCCTGATCGGTGTGTAATTAATAAATAAATAAATAAATAACATAGAATTGTTTTTATTGCATTGCATTTACTTTGCTTAATATATATATATATATATATTATAATTATTAACTTATTTTTTTGAAAATAAAAATATTTTTACAATTTTATTCACTAACTAATTAGCCTTTTTGTACTCATTTTATACTTATATTTTACTAACATTGCAGAAATGCAACTATATATTTTAAATACTCACTCTTGTCCATCATGATCTCCACCTGAACGCCGACGGAGCATCTCTCTGATTCTGCAGTGACTCTCTGTAGTTCAGTCTCCGTGAGCATCAGACGAGTCTTCAGTCCCTGGATCTCCTCGTTTCTCCTCCGGATCTCCTGATGAAGAGCAGCAGCCTCTTCCTCCAGCAGCTGACTGATCTCCGCCACCGCCGCCTTCGCCAGCACGGTCATGATCGCGGAGATCTGAGTCTGGAACATCCCCGCGGAACTCATCTCGCTCTCAAAACACTCTGTACATTAAAAACACAACCGCTTCTCTGGGTCCTGCTCATTCGTGACGTGTTTCCGGGGAACTTTTCAGGAAACGCTCACCAAATTAAAAGACCTGCGAGAGCTCTTTTCATATGTTATTTTATAGTAAAATATATAAAGTATTAAGTAGTATAATTTTTTACTATATTGTTTTATTTTATTTATTTAAACGTCATAAATTCATCTATCATCAGACATACTGTTGTACTGTAGTTTGAGCATTTCTGTTTTATTTTATTAAATTTTTTTTTTTGGATGATTCATTATTAATTCATTAGTTACTGGACATTCTGATAGTTCACCCTCATCTCGTTCCAAACCTGTAAGACTTTTGTTCATCTTTGAAACACAAATGAAGTGCTTTCTCCATTGACAGTCTACGCAACTACCACTTTGACACTTCAGAAAGTTCATAAAGAGATCGTAAAACTAATCCATATGATATGCGCAGCTCGTTTGACTCTCATGAAAAACTAAATAGCCCAGGAAGACACGACAACAATTATTTTACATCGGAAAGTCAAGGGTTTTATTGTCAACTGCAAAATGCATCTTCTTGATGCTCCCATATTAAATAATTCACGCAAACACGAATTAGTGGAAAACAACATAGAAGGCAGATAGCATCGTTTTACAGGTTATAAAATGAAAAATTAAATGTATATACAAATGAACTGCATTTCATGTCATGGTTATCAAACAGATGTATATAAATGTGATCTGCTGACCAAGTAGTGAAAAACAGTATATCAAACTTATTGAAACAATATTATTATTTATTATAAAAAACCTCCATGAAGTATATGTCAAAACAAGTCAAATCTAAAACAAAAAAATGTGGCATTTCATAAAAGCTTGTCACTAGTGAATCTGTGACTGTGAAGGCTACCAATACGCATACACCTCCTCTTCGGTGTGGCTGCGCTGGTGCAGTTTCAGCGAGTTTAAATGAGAGTAGGACTTGCCGCATTCTTCACAACTGTACGGTTTCTCTCCGGTGTGCGAGCGCTGGTGTGAAATCAGGTGAGAGTTGCAGTAGAAGCGTTTGCCGCACTGAGGGCAGGTGTACGGTCTCTCTCCGGTGTGGATTCTTTGGTGGATCTTCAGGTAAAAGCGCGTGGTGAAGGTCTTTCCGCACTGAGGGCAGCGAGAGCTTCTCTCTGCATTCGCGTCTCCTCTATGTTCTGACGCCGATGGAAGCGCATGGTTAGCGGCAGCAGTTCTGTACGATTCATCCACGTACTGCTGCGCGTTTGGATCGTGCCGTCGGTTCGGAGACACACCTGTGGCGAATCGCTCACCTGTTTCCAGAGGAGAGGCGTCCAAACTCTGGGCTCCGGAGTTCGCTGGATATTCTTCGGAAATAGGCGAATTCCACATTCCACCGGGCTTCATTTTACTCGTTAGGATAAAATCACTACCTACAGATTAAACATAACAATAAACTGATGCTTACTGGTCGATACAGCGTTTCAGTCAAGTTTAAAATACATGATGGTAACAGCTTTGATATGAAAACGCTCGGGTCCATGTCTCTAAAGACTCGTCCTGATATGAAGTGATCTCTCACCCTCTCTAGCTGCTCCGGTCGTTCCCGTGCTGAAACTATCCTGATCCTCCACATCTGGACCCAACGGGCAAAGAGCAGGAGAAACTAGGAATAAAAACAATCATCCGAATAAGATTGAGAATGAATATTAGAATATTATATTTGACGATAATTAAGAGTAAACACTTGGCATCTGATGTAATTCTTGAAAGCATGGTTATTTTAAGACTGTGTGTGTGTTTTACTCGGTCCGCTGTCCCACTGTCCGTCCTCCATGTGTTCCTCTTTGATCTGAATGGATTTGATTCCGTCTTCCTGCATTTTTGGAATGACAAGAAAAATCTGGTTACTGTATGACATATACTGAAGAAGAGGGATCGAACAATGAAGAATCCTTACGTTCAGTGTGAACGTCTGCGCTGAAGAATCGCCTGTGTGTGTCTCCGTCTGTGATTCTCCGTCATGATTTTCATTTATCTTTACGAAGTTGAGGTTTACCTCTGGCGAGAAATATTTTTTGAGATGATGGATAAATGTAACATATACAGATACATGCACTGTTAAAGGTGCAGTAAGCGATTTCTGAGAGGATCGCACCCCTATCTTGATAGCTCCGCCCCAAAATTCACAAACACCTCCCCCATCATGATTTGACACGCCCCTTGCTGCTGATTGGCTACAAGTGTGTGCGACCCACTTTTAACAGCGTTTCTCAGAAATCTCTTACTGCACCTTTAAAGGAATCATTCACTTAAAGGGTTAGTTCACCCAAAAATGAAAATAATGTCATTAATTACTCACCCTCATGCCGTTCCACACCCGTAAGACCTTCGTTAAACTTCGGAACGCAAATTAAGATGTTTTTGATGAAATCCGATCCAATATCTTCATGTCATTCCAAATCCATATTTCTCCTTCCATAGGCGGAAGATATCTAATCTATCAAATGACTTCGGATAACATAAACATCTAAACATTCTTCATGCTGCATTAAAGAAATACAGGTTTGGAACGACATGAGGGTGAGTACATGATAAAAGAATGATCATTTTCGTTTAAATCATCCCTATAACTGGTAATAACACCAGAACACAGCCATCTGATACCTGTTCATATGTTATATGATGTGTTTTTGTAAGCATAATAAGCACTAATATTTAAAGTCAACATGATTCAGAATTTGCAACCCATTTTACTTTAGTATTGTAACAATACTGGAATGAGAATGGGAAGTTAGATGACGAAAAGTGGATGTTACAGAGCAGAACAGACGCAGATCTGAGTGCAGGTATAACTTTACCTTCACAACGTCGTTTGGACTTTGCAGTCTGAACTGAAACGCTCTTTCTCTGACCGTAAGCGGGACACTGGCAGGCCACATCGTGAGCCGGTGGCTGTCAGACGGATACACACAGACTCAGACAGCGCGCTATTACTGAACTGAGTTCTCTTATGCGTCTTAATCAGACAAATACACACAAAATTGTGTCTAAATGTCCATTTTGGTGAGCACAGAGTTAAAATAAAAAGTCTTAATGAATTTAAACAGAGAAAATCTGATGCGTGTCAGATCCGTGCATATGGTCTTAAAGTGACAGTAGCAAAAAATTCTGTCATCTATGTTAATTGACCGTATGCACGGATACTTCCTGGTTTTCATGAAGCCAGCTTGGGCATTTCCGGTGAACTGTTAGGGGCCATTCACACAGAATGCGTGAAAAATCTCAAGATGTAGGAAATACAATATTTTATAGAAAACACTTATTTAAAAATAAAAAAAGATTAATTAATTACCACTATAACCAGCAGATGGCGGCATTTATTGGCTCATATCAGCCATTCAGTTTTGCTTCTGAATAAATATTAAGCATTATAAAAACACATTTTGTCAAGGTGAAGTATGAAGTACTCACAAAATCTCATGAAAAACAACTTTTCTTGTGAATGAATTACACAGAAAGCGAGCACAGTCAGTGCAGCGCAAGCTCGTGAAATCTCACATTTTATTCAATGAATCTAACTTAAGTGCGCAATAAATCTTTAATTGACAGTGTGCTGAGGTTTTTTTTCCCACACAAAAGTGTAAAAACTGATGGTCGAATTTTATTGCTGAGGAGGAACACTGAGACGCGTCTGTTTTTTAATGTCGTCTTACGTTTGACTAACTAAACCAGCACTAGGCCTGGTGACTATTTTCTGATTATAAACGAAGTATTACACTATTGATGCTGTTAAAGCTACCGACACACCAGCACCCGAAGTTTTCCAGCTGGAAACATTCTTAAGAACATTCGGGTTCGTATGGTCAATTAAAGAACAAAATAAAAAAAAAAGCTCAAATCTGACTGAATAACTTCTTTTGCTTTAATATATATTTAATGTTACCGGAAATCTGTTTATTTAATTTATATCTTTAATTTATTGTAATTTGTTTGACCGCTCTTATTTTATTACCGTTTACTTTTATTAAAATACGTTTTTTTTTTGTTTTTTTTAAAAAGCTGGAGCCGGACCTTATTTTTATTATACCATAGTATTTACAATGCCATTTTCAAGGATCGCGGCTAACAGGGAACGTTGTCAGAAGGTTGTCTCAAAGTTATATATATAAAAAAGTTAACGTTAATAGTTATCTGGTCTTTAATAATGTTCTAAAAACATTATCATAAAAATGTTATTTATTCATCATTCATGGAACATTTTTTCTTAATAAGTTGGATGTTCGTCTAACATTATTTATATGTTACTGGTTTCAGAGAACATTCAAAAGTAACGTTCCCGTAACGTTTGAAGAACGATAAAATGAAACCTTCGCATAACCAAGAAAAACATATATATATTTCCATATACCATGGTTCTTCTCTGGGCACTTTTCGTTAGGGTAGTAACACTTACCTTCACTGTTGGCGATGTAAACTGACGGTTTAAACTCCTTCTTCAAAGTGCAAAAACTCAAGCCAGCGGGATCGTAACCAGGGGGTTTCAGGGATGGGGAACAGGGTCTTAAGAGGAAAACGCACCTTTTCACCATTTCTGCGTTTGGCTAGTTTTATGTGGCGTTAGATGACAGGTTAAAGGGGCGGGGTTACAACTTAGGTCTCTAGCTATTGGCTCAACTTCCGGGCGGCCTTCCATACGTCACCGGCTAAAGAAAGTCGTTTCAGCGGAAGATCAAGTTAATACATTATGATCAAAGATTGAAAGCACAGATGAATCACGCATCATGTTGACTTTAAATGATAGTGTGTCAGTCTGAACTCAAGTGTACCTCTCTGTCCGCTGCTATTGACCTGTATTCCCACTGAGCGCAGGTTCGGCTGGTTCTGTCGGGCTGATCGCAGCTCGCTCTCGGTAAACTGCAGTTTGACCAGCAGCGTCTCGACCTCCATCTGCCGGCGCGTCATCTCCTGCTCCACCGCGCGACTCATCTCCAGCAGCGCGCATTTGGCGAAGCGCTCGATGATGGACGCCAGCTGCGCGTGGATATCAACCGATGCAGACATTCTAGTCGTTTCCCCGCTGAATAATAAAAGTCTGTTGTTTGTGAGGAGAGTTTGTATCGATGATGGCGATTTCCAAAGAGCCTCGCGTTCAGTCTGGTGTGTTTTCTTTCAGCTACACGCTGGGTTTGAGGATGAGGACAGTCGAGCATGTATCAGTAATGTTTACACAAATCTCACAAAACGGGTTGACCATTTCCTAGAGGCGTGACGTCACAGTTGAAAGGACCAATAGATGTTCGCACTGTCTTTTCAGTACCGTAAATCCTGGTTTAGAAGCGCCATTTAAAAACGCATGAAAACGGTTACGGGATAATCATTCTATTTAGATGTATTTATTTATTTATTTATTTTTAAAAGGAACTGCTATATAATATTCATATACGGTGAAATGTAAAAGTAAAAAGAAAAACTACAAAAACTAAGCAAATGCAAAGTATAGACTTTATTAATGCAGACGAAAATAACAAACATTGCTCAAATATTAGCCAGATAATAGCACAAATAAATACAATGTGAAAATGCGTCGGATTAACAAAATAAGATAAAACAAGAACAAGACAAAAGCAATAAATAAATAGTACGAATAAAATACAATAGAAACCAAGCAATAAACTAAAATGTTTCAGATAATAAAATGCAAATGTAAAAGTTGTAGTGCATAAAGTTGCACAAATAAAAGAAACCAATAAACAAATGTGTTAAATAAGTGACAAAATGAAAAATAAAATCTTCTAGATGTACAAATGCAAAGCGTAAAGAGTTTTGATACTGCTGAACGAGAGAACAACGTGAAAAGATGCGACAGATAAAACGGCAGCGGTAGAATAAGACAATAAAATAAATAGGCACACCTAAAAAGACGATGGAAACTAAGAAATAAATCAAATATGTAACGATGTAATGCATAAGGCAAAATAACCGATAAACATAAAATGGGGACAAATTAAATACAAAATATATTTACAGACGTGCAAATATGTATAGTCAAAATTAAATCAAAATATTAAGATACTGAGAGCATGTTATTGTCTCTCTTTGTAGAGATTCGCTTAACATCAGTTCTCTACACTAACATCTTGCAACGGCGCTCGCTTTTTTCTGCCGCCCTCGCGGTCACCAGCTAGATGAAACCAGCGTATGATGGCTTTCTCCACCTCCAGCTCCGTTATTTGTGCACATGTGGGATTTCTTCTCACAGCCTCTAGAAGAGCAGCACACAGACACAGAGTTAAAACGCTGAAATCATAATAAACAGAGACGCCACTGATCCCAGAACGCTCGATTCATGACATCTAGAAGAAGATGCTTGTAGATTTACGACAGAAGCACTCACCAATCACGACGCTTTTAAGCTCTAAACTTTGGAAAGACGTTTTCCCATTCACACCTCTCCAGTTCACAGTTTTGGCCAAGTCATTTTTGATCGCCTGCTTCATTATTCTCCAGACGGTGTCCTTCACATCCACTCCGCCCAACATTCCCAGTTCATGTACCTGAAATGTTTTTAAAGCATGCCGTCACTGTTAAACCAAAACACCGTTACAATCCTCATTTTGGCTGCGTGAGATTCTCCAGCTTTGTTGTTGTTGAGCGACCGAATCTGTTAAAGCTCCGCCCTCCTCTGGAAAGGGGAGCAGCAGCTCATTTGCATTTAAAGGGACACACACAAAAACGGCGTGTTTTTGCTCACAGCCAAATAAATTTGACAAGCTATTTTGAGCTGAAACTTCACAGACACATTCTGGGGACTTACATCACATCTTGTGAAAATAGGTCTCCTTTAATGTACTAAGACAGTGATATTGGAGGACCAAATTCAGTACACAGCTTATTTATAAAGCATACTATTTATAGATAATATTTACATCGTTTTTACGCATATTTACGAGTAGGCTGTCAATGGAGGGACAGAAATCTCTCAGATTTGTGTTTGAAGTTTTGGAACGACAGCATGTAAATATGCATGACTGAGAGTTACCAACCACTTTTCTTCTGGTTTCCGGACAGGATCGCAGGTCATTCTCCAGGGCAGTTAACGAGCTTAGGTCTTCGATCGGAAAACGTCTTTGATTTAAACGGTCAGCATCTGTGACCTCCCTGACGTTGTTTGCTTGGAGATCTTGAACCATCTTTATTAAGCTCATCTGTTGCTCCATAACAATCTCCTGTTTTGTGGTCAGGTCGTGAAGAAGCGCTGAAACATCAAACATTCACAAGGAATTGTGAGTCTTATACTTAAAGTCACCATGAAATAAAAAACGACAATTCCTATTTTTTATGGAATATTGCCCAGTGTGATTTATCGGTGCACATCATCATGATTGTTTTAAATACGATGTCTCGTAATCTTGAATCAGAATATCTTCTCCTCCCTCTTGCAGCTTCATCTCTTCTCTGATGACGAGGGCGGGGCAACCTGTCACTCACATGAGATCCACCAATAGCAAACCACAACCATCCAATCAATTCCCCACAGATAAAAAAATCAAGCCCCGCCCTACATTTGTTCTTGTTTGAGAAGCGTTTTACTCACATATACGTCACATTAGGTAAGAAAAGCGCAACTTACATTTCATGCCGACTTTAATGCCTGTTCACACCAAGAACGATGACTATAACAATAAAGATATAGTTCTAAAAATGTAAAAGAACAGCATCACAACTATAACGATAACATCACAGTGCAACGATATCACTGGAATCACATGATGAATGATAAAACACTGGCAGCCAATCAGAATCCATCCTGCTTTAAAGAGCATTTAAAGAGGCAGACGACAAAACTGCAGCGCACTTATAATAAACAGAGCATTATCGTCCACTGGTGTGTTATCGTTCTTGATGTGCAAAATATGATTGAAAGTAAGCCAAAAAATCTTACATCTTATGAATGGATCACAGCATGACAGGCTGTTTTCCTGATGCCACAGAGACTGTGTTGCCTGTTCGGGAGAGGGTGAAGTCACGTCCTGTCGAAACTCACTTACACGGTCCTGTGATGTTCTGGCTGAACTTCTTTCTGGCCACAGCTGTCGGGGTGTGTGGTGAAGCGGAGGAGAAGGTGACTGTTCAGTCGCTCGGTGTGAAGAAGACCCAACAGTTATTTGATGCCACTCCAACGAGGACGGCGTGGAAGTTTCTGCGCACTGCGTCACACTCGGGGGCCGGTTTTGTCTTTGGCCTGGAGGACTTGGTTGAAGCTCACTGGAAGCTGACAAAATGGTTCTTTTGCATGGTGGTTGTATTTGTGGGGCTTGTGGTAAATTCGCTTTTTGAGGTGCGGTGGCCTCCTCGTCAGTGTCGTATTCCTCCAGAAGCTGTCTGTTTCGTCTTTGGAGGAGGCAAGAAATCGGATAATTACTAAATTTGATCAATTTAGGGTGAATATTCAGTGAAATACTAATAAATGTGTATGTTCACACATCAAATCCTCTGTCTCGTTTTCCAGCACATCATTCTTAAATCAACATACATTTACTGGATGACTGAAGATATTAAGTGAAAAATGTGTCAAAATGAAGTGAGTTTGTGCTTAAAACAAGAACAAATATCTGCCAGTGGAGTCCATAACAGACTCCAAGACTCCATAATATACACAATCCTACTTTATTTTCCGTTTCAGTGGCCTCAGGGAGTAAGTCTCGTCCTCTGACTGGAGATCAGTCTGCTGCTCGGCGAGAGGCAGCTTCCGCAGAGCTTCACTGTAAGTTTCTATCAATAACAGGAGTCGAAAATCAAAATACACTTTTTTTTTTTATCTAATTAACCTGTTAAGCTTTCAAATTAAATGTATTTTGAAAAAAGGAATTAGACATACTTGCAGTATACATGATTTTAACCTTATACGCAGACCAAGACTGCTGCGGTTGCTCCGAACACTTGGTCGCCCTCTGAACTCCTTCGTCCTTGTACGGAGGCCAGAAACACACACCGTTCTTCACCCAGACCGCAGGAACAACCTCCACTTCTTCGGTGTCCACAAAGCTGACAATGTGGTACATGTTTTCTGCCAAAACAACAAATACGGTTCAACTTTTCATTTTAGAAAAAGCGGTCATACTTGTGTAGATTGTCTGATACGCTCACGGCAAAGATTCATTCTTTGTTGAGGTTTAAAAAGAAGTTTGAAATAGTTTATCGGATCGGAGACACACGTGTGGCGAATCGCTCACCTGTTTCCAGAGGAGAGGCGTCCAAACTCTGGGCTCCGGAGTTCGCTGGATATTCTTCGGAAATAGGCGAATTCCACATTCCACCGGGCTTCATTTTACTCGTTAGGATAAAATCACTACCTACAGATTAAACATAACAATAAACTGATGCTTACTGGTCGATACAGCGTTTCAGTCAAGTTTAAAATACATGATGGTAACAGCTTTGATATGAAAACGCTCGGGTCCATGTCTCTAAAGACTCGTCCTGATATGAAGTGATCTCTCACCCTCTCTAGCTGCTCCGGTCGTTCCCGTGCTGAAACTATCCTGATCCTCCACATCTGGACCCAACGGGCAAAGAGCAGGAGAAACTAGGGATAAAAACAATCATCCGAATAAGATTGAGAATGAATATTAGAATATTATATTTGACGATAATTAAGAGTAAACACTTGGCATCTGATGTAATTCTTGAAAGCATGGTTATTTTAAGACTGTGTGTGTGTTTTACTCGGTCCGCTGTCCCACTGTCCGTCCTCCATGTGTTCCTCTTTGATCTGAATGGATTTGATTCCGTCTTCCTGCATGAGCCTGCATACCTCTGCTGAGAAAAAATTGTGAAAAATTATGAAATATAACGTGTACAGATACATGCATTGTTAAAGGTACAGTAAGCAATTTCTGAGAAACGATATTTGAAATCACCAAAACAAGCACGCCCCTACCCAATGTGGCGCTATCTTGATAGCCCCACCCCCAAATTCACAAACACCTCCCCCATTATGATTTGACACGCCCCTTGCTGCTGATTGGCTACAAGTGTGTGCGACCCACTTTTAACAGCGTTTCTCAGAAATCTCTTACTGCACCTTTAAAGGAATCATTCACTTAAAGGGTTAGTTCACCCAAAAATGAAAATAATGTCATTAATTACTCACCCTCATGCCGTTCCACACCCGTAAGACCTTCGTTAAACTTCGGAACGCAAATTAAGATGTTTTTGATGAAATCCGATCCAATATCTTCATGTCATTCCAAATCCATATTTCTCCTTCCATAGGCGGAAGATATCTAATCTATCAAATGACTTCGGATAACATAAACATCTAAACATTCTTCATGCTGCATTAAAGAAATACAGGTTTGGAACGACATGAGGGTGAGTACATGATAAAAGAATGATCATTTTCGTTTAAATCATCCCTATAACTGGTAATAACACCAGAACACAGCCATCTGATACCTGTTCATATGTTATATGATGTGTTTTTGTAAGCATAATAAGCACTAATATTTAAAGTCAACATGATTCAGAATTTGCAACCCATTTTACTTTAGTATTGTAACAATACTGGAATGAGAATGGGAAGTTAGATGACGAAAACGCACCTTTTCACCATTTCTGCGTTTGGCTAGTTTTATGTGGCGTTAGATGACAGGTTAAAGGGGCGGGGTTACAACTTAGGTCTCTAGCTATTGGCTCAACTTCCGGGCGGCCTTCCATACGTCACCGGCTAAAGAAAGTCGTTTCAGCGGAAGATCAAGTTAATACATTATGATCAAAGATTGAAAGCACAGATGAATCACGCATCATGTTGACTTTAAATGATAGTGTGTCAGTCTGAACTCAAGTGTACCTCTCTGTCCGCTGCTATTGACCTGTATTCCCACTGAGCGCAGGTTCGGCTGGTTCTGTCGGGCTGATCGCAGCTCGCTCTCGGTAAACTGCAGTTTGACCAGCAGCGTCTCGACCTCCATCTGCCGGCGCGTCATCTCCTGCTCCACCGCGCGACTCATCTCCAGCAGCGCGCATTTGGCGAAGCGCTCGATGATGGACGCCAGCTGCGCGTGGATATCAACCGATGCAGACATTCTAGTCGTTTCCCCGCTGAATAATAAAAGTCTGTTGTTTGTGAGGAGAGTTTGTATCGATTCTGAGCCTTTTCTTGCGCTGGGTTTGAGACGGTTAACAGTCGAGCATGTACTAATGTTTACACAAATCTCACAAAACCGATGACCATTTCCTAGAAGAATGACGTCACCGTTTAAAGGACCAATAGATTTGGATTGTTTCGTTTCAATACAATAAATCCTAGTTTAGAAGCGCCATAGAAAAACGCAAGGGCGGGTCCGGGCGCAAATTACAGGAGATTTGTGCTTCACAACATACTGAAATATTAATATTCATCAGAACAGAAGTGAATGTTTTCTCTCGGTGCATCTGACCATGGCGACAGAGACGATCATTATCACATTATTATATGTCTTTGATTTACAAGTCTTATACATCACAGGGCAACTTTGTTGTTTATAATACACATTTTGTGATTTAAAGGGTTAGTTCACTCAAAAATGACTCACCCTCATGCCGCAAGATCTTCGGAACACAATTTAAGATATTTTTGATGAAATCCGATGGCTCGGTGAGGCCTGCATTGCCAGCAAGATAATTAGAAAGCTACTAAAGACATATTTAAAACAGGTCACGTGACTGCAGTGGTTCAACCTTAATGTTATGAAGCGACGAGAATACTTTTTGTGCGACAAAAAAAAAAAAAACACGACTTCAACAATATCTAGTGATGGCCGATTTCAAAACATTGCTTCGAAGCTTTACGAATCTTTTGTTTCGAATCAGTGGTTCGGAGCGCCAAAGTCATGTGAAACGAGGCTTTGTTATGTCATAAGTGTTTCGAAATTTCAGTAGTTCACGTGACTTTTGGCAGTTTGATTCGCGATCCGAATCACTGATTCGAAACAAAAGATTCGTAAAGCTTCATGAAGCAGTGTTTTGAAATCAGCCATCACTAGATATTGTTCAAATGTCTGTTTTTTTTTTTTTTGCGTACAAAAAGTATTCTTGTTGCTTTATAATATTAAGGTTGAACCACTGCAGTCACGTGAACTGAGGGTGATTAATAAATTATTTTTTTAATTTAATGTTATAAATAGCCCTAATGCACCTAGAATACAAGTCCTTCAGTAAAAACAGCAAAACATACTTCATAAATGTATATAGTTAAAAAACTAATTTATTGAAATGAAATGCATAGCGTGTTGAATGTATACAACAACAGAAATACATATAAAACAAGTTCCTGTCTATACAGATCATCTTATTTTTGTGTTTTGTCTTTATGTATTTGTCTTTTTGAATGCATTAGCATTAATAATACAATGATCACAACATTAAACAGTTTTAATTGATAAGACTGTTTATTAATTAATGGTAACACTTTACAAGGTACTATTTGTTAATATTAGTCAATGCACTAAATAACAAACTATCAATATATTCTTACAGCATATGTTAATGTTAGTTCGCTGCGCATTAATGTTAATAGCTTTTGAGCTTAAAAATGTAAATGTTGAAGTTAACACAAACTACGATTAATAAATGCTTTAGAAGAATTTATAATTGTTAGTTTACAAAACCTCATTGTAAAGTGTTACCATTAATATTCACAAGGCTGAATATAAGGGTGAAGGCTCAATATTTGTATGAATATTGAGACAATATTTATTAAATGATTTGAGATACATCACTAAGCTATACAAACAGTTTTTTCCTTTCATATTTATATATTTATCTTAATTACTATATTGAAAAATGAAAATCAGAATATTAAAAAGAAAAAAGAAAAAGAGTATAAAAGTGAATAGAACTTTCTTTGCACATAATATTTTACAATACATGATCATGTTATGGAAGCTCGTTTCCGCCACAGAATACAGAATACACACAATGCAATCCTGAGAAAAAGCCGCAATTGGCTTTTTAATCTGTGGTGGAAACGAGCTTCCACATGATGCGCTTTAGTTCCGTTAGTCAGTTTTCCCATCTTTCCTGCTGTCCCAGTGAGCGCCGGATAACCGGTCTGTGTTTTCTTTCTCTCTGCTCCTCTTCACTGTGGCGCGAGCGACAGCTTCATCGAAACACATGCTGATGCCGCTGTTCCTCTTCACCTCTTTCTCAGCTTCCCTGTGGAGATCCTTCCTCCGATCCACCACACCATCCCAAGTCCCGTGGCTTTCCCTCGAACCCTCCTCCTCCTGTTTCTCACACTCTTCCAGAGCGTCTCTGTGCACTTCCTCGCTCTGCGCTTCATCCATTTCGACGTACGCCGCGTCCGTAGGCTGTGTGTGCTTGTGCTCAAATTGTTTCCTGAAGGCCGTAAGTTTGGAGTTTCGAGGTTTGGGCGGGACGACGGGAACCGCTTTGACTTGATTCGCTGCTTTACGCGGAGAAGGTTTGGGAGCCGTTGATAGGATGTGATCTGAGATGTCTTCCGGCTCCTTGTGTTTATTTTGTTCCTGCTGAATCTCATCTGCTTCAGGATCATCTCTACCTTCTTTTCCTTCAACTATCTCCTCAACGTTTCCCTCAACAAAACCTTCTGGTTTTACCTTCACGTCCTCCTCAGTGTTTCGTCCATCGCTTTCCACTAATCCTTCTTTTATTTCTGCTTGTTCTCCATCTTTTTCCTCACATTCTCCACTGCTTTCCACTAAATCTTCCTTTCTTTCAGCTTGTTCACCTTCTTTTGCAGGTTCATCTTTTGCACTTTCCTCTTCTTCCTCAAATTCTCCACTGCTTTCCACTAAATCTTCCTTTCTTTCAGCTTGTTCACCTTCTTTTGCAGGTTCATCTTTTGCACTTTCCTCTTCTTCCTCAAATTCTCCACTGCTTTCCACTAAATCTTCCTTTCTTTCAGCTTGTTCACCTTCTTTTGCAGGTTCATCTTTTGCACTTTCCTCTTCTTCCTCAAATTCTCCACTGCTTTCCACTAAATCTTCCTTTCTTTCAGCTTGTTCACCTTCTTTTGCAGGTTCATCTTTTACACTTTCCTCTTCTTCCTCAAATTCTCCACTGCTTTCCACTAAATCTTCCTTTCTTTCAGCTTGTTCACCTTCTTTTGCAGGTTCATCTTTTACACTTTCCTCTTCTTCCTCAAATTCTCCACTGCTTTCCACTAAATCTTCATTTCTATCCGCTTGTTCACCTTCTTTTGCAGGTTCATCTTTTGCACTTTCCTCTTCTTCCTCACATTCTCCACTGCTTTCCACTAAATCTTCATTTCTATCCGCTTGTTCTCCTTCTTCTGCAGGTTCCTCATTGTCCTCGCCACTATTTCCCTCTATTTTCCCTTCAGTCATGCTCACTTGTTTCTCTTCTTCTTTCTCATCACTACATTCTTCTGCCGATCCAGTCTTTGCATCTTCCTCAACATCCTCACACTTTCCTTCCTCCGTATCTGTTTTGTTGATACTGTTCTCACACTCTTTCAACTCCTCACTCTTCCCATCCTCCTCCACTTCACTCAGCTCTTCTTCAATCTTTTGTTCGCTTATAACCGCTGATTGTTCCTCCGGCAGCTGATCTGGAGGAGCCGATGAGATGCGGTCGGCGGCAGCGAGCTCATCGGTCAGTATCACCTCACTGGTACCATGGTAAACGTCATCATCCAGCACCTGTTGATCCACCGCACCGGGAAGCTCATGAACGCTGAAGTCACTGGTCTCGGTTTGTTTGGGATCTGGTGAAGAAGGTATCGAATCCGGTCCAAAATATGTGTCCTCTCCACTGGCTTCACTCTCTGGTTCATCTTCTCTTCTGCACACATACAAAAGGCGTAAAATATTACGTATTTTATGTTGTTTCAACCCTTTCTGCCTTGAAACACTAGCGGAAGAGATTATTATTAATCATTATTAAATTATTAAATATATTTGGGAACTGTCGTGTACTTACATCTGCGTGAGTTTATCATTCTCAGCATCCTCTTCTTTCTTGTTTTCATCCGTCTTTAATACTTCTGAACTGAGATGTTCTTCACTCTCGTCTGTCAATGCAGGAGCGGTAGGAATCTCGTCTTCTGATTGGTCGGCATCTTTATTGTACTCGTTCTGCATCTCATCTAAGTATTCTGATTGGTTACTACAGTGAGCATCTACATCACTAGCAGACGTGTCAGCGGTGGTTTGTGGAGCCGACCAAGAGAGTCCCTGAAAACATCGACTGGATGGGAGACTGTGACAAAACATGTCCTCATATTCAGAACCTTTATCAGACTCATCATCATCATCATCATCAGCAGGACTGTAGTCATCATCTGAGGATAATGACAGAGCTGGCAGGAAGGGGCGGGACTTGTAAGGCAAGCTGTGTGATTTTCCAGGAACAGGCCTGTGTGTGAACGAGGGGCTGCTGATTTTGGCTGCTGGTGCTTCAAAGTCATTAGTGCAGTTTTGCAATGGGCAGGAAACAGCCTGATTATCCTTGTTTTGATCCTCCTCTTCCTCGTATTCCTCTTCAAAACAAGGTGCTTCGACTGAAAACTCAACCTGGCAAACAGAGAGAAAGTGGTAAAATCGATTAATCACAAATTAATCATCAGGCATAACATTATGACCACCTTCCTAATATTGTGTTGATCCCCTTTTTGCCGCCAAAACAGCCCTGACCCGTCGAGGCATGGACTCCTCTAGACCCCTGAAGGTGTGCTGTGGTATCTGCACCAAGATGTTAGCAGCAGATCCTTTAAGTCCTGTAAGTTGTGAGGTGGAGCCTCCATGGATCGGACTTGTTTGTTCAGCACATCTCACAGATGCTCGACTGGATTGAGATCTGGGGAATTTGGACTCAAACTCGTTGTTGTGCTCCTCAAACCATTCCTGAACCATTTTTGCTTTGTGGCAGGAGCATTATCCATAGCCACCAGGGAATACCGTTTCTATGAAAGGGTGTACATGGACATCCACATGGATGGCAGGACCCAAGGTTTCCCAGCAGAACATTGCCCAAAGCATCACACTGCCTCCGCCGGCTTGTCTTCTTCCCATAGTGCATCCTGGTGTCATGTGTTCCCCAGGTAAGCACCCAGCCATCCACGTGATGTAAAAGAAAACGTGATTCATCAGACCAGGCCACCTTCTTCCATTGCTCCGTGGTCCAGTTCTGATGCTCACGTGTCCACTGTTGGCTCTTTCGGCGGTGGACAGGGGTCAGCATGGGCACCCTGACTGGTCTATGCAGCTCCATACACAACAAACTGATGCACTGTGTATTCTGACACCTTTCTATCAGAACCAGCATTAACTTCTGGAGCAGTTTGAGCTACAGCAGCTCGTCTGCTGGATCGGACCACACGGGCCAGCCTTTGCTCCCCACCTTGGCCGCCCATGACCCTGTCGCCGGTTCACCACTGTTGGAGCACTTTTGAGAGATACTGACCACTGCAGACCGGGAACACCTCACAAGAGCTGCAGTTCTGGAGATGCTCCGACCCAGTCGTCTAGCCATCACAATTTGGCTCTTATGCTTGCCCATTTCTCCTGCTTCTAACACATCAACTTTAAGGACAAAATGTTCACTTGCTGCCTAATATATCCACCCACTAACAGGTGCCGTGATGAAGAGATGATCAGTGTTGTTCACTTCACCTGTCAGTGCTCATAATGTTATGAGTGGACAAGGAGCAATGACACATGTAGAAACACACCTGGTTTGAAGCACAGCTGTCCATCAAGTCCAGGAACCCGAAAGCCTCCTGTAAATCCATCGGCAGGTTCTGGTCTGGAAGCTCCATGTCCTCGTAGTAGAGCGTACTGACCGGCGCTGGTTGGAGGTTTCCTTTCATTTCTGTGGGAAAACACATTCACATTTGGCATTAAAGAGTTAATGTAAGGCGGATTTAAAATGTCCTTTCTATTTGGAAATTATTTAAGATTTAAGGCAAGACGTTTTTGCACCTGTAGTGTCTGCACACAAGTTTGTGATCATCAACACACATTTACATGTCAGTGAATGAAAGTCAAAATATTACCCATGTAATCCTCGTCTGTGTTTTCCTCTTTGACTTCTGGCGTTGAAGCTTCTTTTTTATTCTCCTTCACAGACTCTTGATTCTGGCTCTGATCTTCTTTCTCTGCTTCTTTGACTCCTTCTTCCGGCACAGTCTTTTCCTGTTCTGGAATCTCTGCCGTATCCTTCCCACAATCCACCTGGTTTTCTAGGCAACTACTGATTGTACTCTCGTGAACGTCATCATTTTTGCTTTGTGAATTCTCATCTGTGCTCTTAACGTCTTCACCTTCTCCCGCTTCCTCTTCGTCTCCTTGCAGGGTTTGTTCTTTCTCGTTCCAGCCGCCATGCAGCACACCCAGAGCCAGTCCGGACGTTATATGAAGCGGGACGGTCACAGAAAAAGGCCCAGATATGTGGATACCGGCACGACGGTCTGCTTTGTTGGTCATTCCGGGCGATCTGGACACGCCCTGCGACGCCCCCTCGGCTCCATTGGCTCCGGCCCCGGAGTCCAGTCGATTATAAGTGCCCGGAGTCCCTCCGCTCACCATACTGACCTGAGCTCCGCCCGTACGCCTGTACGTCACAGCATATCCACTGGACACGCCGCCTCCAGCAGAAGCGACGCCCTCTGAGCTGCCCGAGGACGTGGACAGAACCAGAGGAGGAAGATGAGCTGGAGGATGCTTCGAATCTGAGAGACATGGAAACAAACAAATGCATATGGATGCTTTATGAATTATTATATGAATTCTTGTTAAATTAATTAAAGCAGATGATGAAACGCTCCTCATACCTTCTAGTGCTAAAGGACCGGAGCTCAGGGAGTCCATGCTCTTCGCAGGCCTCAGCGTCGTCTTCTCTTTGTCTGTGCATTGAGATCAAGTGAAGATGATGAGAGACAAAAGCAAAGATGTGAGAGGGGAAGGACTTACAGCCAATTATCTGTTGATCTTTAGTCGTGCAAAACTTCATGCAGTACCTTTAGGGCTATATTTGCTCTTCTTGCGGGGATCGTGGAGTCGCCCGCCCAAATTAAAGATGGATCTCCACTTCCTTCCTTTGAGGGAGTTCTTCCTCCTGAACACAACACAAATGATCAAGGTTCATGGTGAGTAGGTGGTAAAAGAGTACAGCAGTTTTGGCACATGCTTCCACCTCATAACTGCATCTTTCAGTGTTTACATGAAAGCATGAAAGCTATATTATTACATGAAAGCATCAGAATCTGCTATATTATCCTCAAAAACATTATTATTGAACTTTTAGGCACCTTTGGCATACTTTTATCAAGTCTCTTGATGTAAATGATGTTACACTTGGGTTAATAAAAAAAATAAAAAAATAGCCTGAAAAAAATTAATACAAAATAAAAAAATAAATAAAATAAAAATAACATGAAATAAAATAATACATAAAATAATAAAAAATAATATTAATATGAAATAAAATAAAAAAAAAAAATAAAAAAAAATGAAATGAAATAAAATAAAATAAAAAAAATAAAATAACATGAAATGAAAGAGTAAATTAACTTGATTGGGGATGCATACAGTACAGTAAAAATAATATGAAATAAAATAAAAATAACATGAAATAAAATAAAAAATAAAATAAAATAAAAAACATGAAATGAAATAGTAAATAAACTTGACTGGGGATGCATAAAGTAAAATAATAATCATAACATGTAAAAAAAAAAATAACATGAATAAAATAAAAAATTAAATAAAAAAAAGTAACATGAAATAAAATAAAATAAAATAAAACAAAACATGAAATGAAATAGTAAATAAACTTGATTGAGGATGCATAAAGTAAAATAATAATCATAACATGTAAAAAATAAATAAAAATAACATGAAATAAAATAAAAAATTAAATAAAAATAACGAAATAAAATAAAAAAATAAAATAATAATAACATGAAATAAAATAAAATAAAATAACATGAAATAAAATAAAAATAACATGAAATAAAATTAAATAGTAAATAAACTTGATTGGGGATGCACTAATCCTAATCTCATACTTTATAGTAGTGATGCTAAAATAAAATAAAATAAAATAAAAAACATGAAATGAAATAGCAAATAAACTTGATTGGGGATGCATAAAGTAAAATAATAATCATAACATGTAAAAAATAAATAAAAATAACATGAAATAAAATAAAAAATTAAATAAAAATAACGAAATGAAATAAAATAAAAATAACATGAAATAAAAAAAAACATGAAATAAAATTAAATAGTAAATAAACTTGATTGGGGATGCACTAATCTTAATCTCGTACTTTATAGTAGTGATGCTAAAATAAAATAAAATAAAATAAAAAACATGAAATTAAATAGTAAATAAACTTGATTGAGGATGCACTAATCCTAATAGCAAATACTTTATAGTAGTGATGTTACACTAATAATAAAATGAATAATAACAGAAGAGATAATGCTTATGAAGAATCAGTAGCAGAACTAGATGTGAATATCCAGTTTGGCAGGTGCCGTTCATCCTTCTGACCACTAGATGGCCACAGCATGTTAAAATCACTTTAAGTGCAGTTGCGAGGAAAGCATCGATGCTTCGTACAGCTTCATTTCACCATCACTACTTTATAAGATGGACATGGAAATGCACTTTACGCATCATCCGTCTTACTTGTCAGTGCCATCAATAATAGCGTGGTACGACCGCATGGCTGGAGGTCCGTCTCCAGGACTGAGGTTTCCTGGACAGTGAATGGATTTGAAGAAATGATCGTCCTGACTGGACAATATCGAGGGCGATGGGAGGGACTTCCGGCGCTCCACAGTCAATTCTGTGTTAAAACACGAAACTATCATTCACCACACTGCACAAACATGATTTTATTACTCAGTATTTCTGTCTTGTTTTCCAGCACAAATATCTAAACATTCTTAAATCAAGATACATTTACTGGAGAAGCAAAATGACTGAAGATATAACATTTAAAAATAAAGAGAGCGACATCTCCTCTCTTCTCTGATGACGAGGGCGGGGCAACCTGTCACTCACATGAGATCCACCAATTGCAAACCACAACCATCCAATCAAAATCAAGCCCCGCCCTACATTTGTTATTGTTCCAGAAGCGTTTTACTCGGACATACGGCACAATAGAGAAGAAAAGACCAGTGCAACTAAAGTTTCATGCTGACTTTAAGGAAAATAAAATACCCGTTCCAGTGAAAACCTCGGCCACATGAGTGAGAATAAACTCCACCACGATGGACTGAACCCGAACCTCCATGAACGCTGCCGTGCCGTTAAAACCAGTCGACTCGATGTCCTTCGATCTGCAGATAATTATACACTTGATTTACTAATAACAAATAAAAGCTGTTCCTGCAGCTCAAGTGTTAGAGAATGACACTTACAATGACTGAAGATATTAAGTCTTGTTTGTGCTTAAGATGTAAGTATTTAAAAGCTTTTTTAATTGACTTAAAAACAAGGGGCAAAGAACTTCTCATTTTGGTATTTTTGATGCAAAATCTTAGGAAAGAAACCTGTCGAAAACTGCGATTTTGTTCTGACTGATGTGAAACTCCCGGACGCAGCAGATGCTAAACTAAAACTAGTAACCTGAAACCTGTTACCCGAATATTTCCAGCTAAAATTTGACATTTGAATATAGTGATTTTTCGACTCGAGTTCGGAAACAGCCTGTAGTTTACAATTTTAACAACATAAAATGTAACATCAAATTACGGCTCTGGCTTTTCACTGTAAATTACAAGATGATTTGTTCTCTTTTTCCCCCAAAACTGTACATTTAACAGTGTAAAATGACATTAAATTATCTACTTCAGCTTTCCATCGTATATAAGGGGACTTATCATTAACCATTTAACTGTCTTTTACAGTTAAAATTACAGTCATTTACAGTAGCTCTGATTCCATCCAAAGTTGCGAATTTAACTTGTGCGCAAAATTGGCATAAAAAGCAGCGTTTCCATCCCATGTGTTCATGAGAACAAAATTGGCTCAAAATATCAGTAATGAAAATGTAAGTTGCTCTTTTTCTCCTCCATCATAAATGAGTTTCGTCTCAGAGCGTCAGTAAACGCTGTCATGTGATCTTGCGTTCGGATGCTCTGTGAGACGCTTCTGAAGGAATCAAACCAAATCATTCTGATGACACACTTCGACTCAGAACCACCAAACCAACATCTGAGATGCTGTGATGCGATTGGTCCGCTGGTTAGTGCAGTTATCCAATCACAGCCTCACGCTGACATCACATGAGGTTTTTGTGTTTCCATCGTAGCTTATGCACGTATTCTTATCAGATTTTTTTAAATACACATAAAAATCACATATCGAGTGTATATTTAACACTTCTGGTCACATACTGATAAAATGTATTCACTATATAAAGTATAAATGTAAAAGAATGACTGTAAAACACGTACCTGAGGAGGTTTGGGGCCCAAACGATGGCGAGGTTTCTTGCGTGCATGTTGGTCTCAGATGCAAATGTGGACATTTTGACCAGATGACGCATCAAATATTCCAGAGTTCTGGAAGACAGCGAGTGTTACAGGAACACAATGGAATTAAATTTATTCCGTCCAACTCAAGAAAGAACAAAAACACCATAAAAGTTTGATGATATAACAGTATTCTCCATGTCTATATGACTATACTCCAAGTCTTAAGTTGTTACAATCTTTAAAAATAAAGGCTCCAAAAGTGGGTTTTCAGTGTAATAAAAAGTACCTTTCAGTGATCGGTTCTTAAAGAGATAGTTCACCCAAAAATGTCATCAATTACTCACCCTCATATCGTTCCAAACCTGTAAGATTTTTGTTCATCTTTGAAACACGAATAAAGACTTTTTAAATGAAGCCTAAAAGATTTCCGTCCCTCCACTGACAGCTACACAACTACCACTCTGACGCTTCAAAAAGTTCATAAAGAGGTCGTAAACCTAATCCATACGAACAGCGGTTTAGTCCAAATTTTACGAAGAAATTGAATTTAGGCTTTTATTCACACACTAATCAGCGAAAATGACAAAAGCTCAAACGTACTTGCTTGATGCACGAGAACGAACCTCATTGGTTCTTGCTGAAGCTCAGATGTGCTGCGTAACACACGAGAACGAACCTCCGCTTCAAGCCGTTTACCATAACTGATGGTAATCAATTGATGACAGAATTCTCATTTTTGGGTGAATTAACCTTATATAGCAGACTTGCACACAACAAGTCATATGGACGACTGCTAAGATACTTTTAATTTCGTTTATTGGTCCTTTTTGGAGCTTGGCAGATGCTTTGTGAGTGAGTAAATGTAGTTTTTGGTGATCTGATATCGTAAAGCGCAGTGGAAGAGCTTCATATCAGTGTGCACCTGTAGTGAGGAACAGGTAAATCCTTCAGAACCTCTTTAATCTTCACCAGCCTCTCGTCCTCCAGCTGGACAGCCACTGCGTCCTGCAGAGAGAAGATCACGTCTCAATTCAAAGTGCAAAATACAATTTCATTTAAACCAATGAAAGCCATTTTCGATAATTTTCACAAAACTTTCATGGCCCACAGAATATTTTGTTGCATGAACATGTGTCACAATATGTCAAAAAGAAAGAACAGAGCTTCTGCTTTTAAATTCTCGCTTCATGCATATTCCATTTTATCAACACAGTTTCATAAAAAAAGCTGAGAAAATCATGTTTTTGCCAAAGATTTCATCCGGATGGGATTCAGAATGAGGATTGGAGATGGAGATCGAGTTAGTTAGTTAGAGTTGGGAAAAATTGTTTATCATATGAATACAGCCATTATATATTTTTGTGTACATCTCATTAAATATTAGCATTATAACAGCTCTTGCTTTGCAGACATTTAAAGCATTTATCAGCTCAAGCATTCCCAGGGAAATGTTCTCATTAAAAAGACTCACGGCGAAGCGGTCGTAGAGTTCGTATGTGAGCAGAGGGTTGGGCAGCTCTCTGAAATAGGCTTTACACAGCGAGCTCACGCAGTGAATGTCCTGCAGATACACTTCCTTGTTCAGGTCAGGAGATCCTTCAGTGTCAAACTCACTCCTGCACAGACAAACACAGCAAATTCATCACGGCAAACACCTTCATAAAGGTCCTCAAGCCTGCTGGTGTTTAGAGGATTTTAGTGGCTGTGTGAAGTCAGTTCTCTTCAACTTCATACTAGTGTTATTCTACCTTAATTTCTGTGTGTTGGATGAGACTCCAGACAGTCTGTAGATCCCGTCCACGATCCCGTGTTCCTCGATGAACTCACTACAGCTGCGTAACACTTGAGGAACTGCTCGTGAGAGACAGAAAGAGTTTGATACGGAAGAACGGAAAAACACATGAAAACTCTGTGAGAATAAACTCACTTTCTTGCGCGGTGGAGGACAGATGCTCCAGCAGGTCACATCCGAACACTTTGTCCCGATTGCCTCCTTTTCTCCGGCCTCTCCTCATCTTGCTTGTCTTTTACCTCCTCTCTAACATTCAGGCCTTGTGTGTGTGTGTGTGTGTGTGAGCTGATTTAATGAGTGTTTGTGTGAACTGTCAAACCTCACATGACGGCTGCTGTAGAATATCTAACGCTATTAAATCAGTTTAATCCTGATTTATGATCCGGTGCTGCTCCAGAACTTCACTGATGAACGACATCCTGCATCACTGCTTGATGGAATCGACAGTTCATATCTAGAGATATGAAATATATCTATATAAAAAAAGAAATACATACTTTATAATACATACATAACATAAAAATTCTGCTGGGTTAAAAACAACTGGATAATAGATAATCCCAGCGACTGGGTTGTTTTAACCCAGAGGTAGGTAGTTTTATTTAACCCAACTATTGTTTAAAAATTACTGCATTGCTCGCTTAAAATGAATGGAAATTAAACATATTAATACATGTTAATTTCCAACATATCAGATCCTTTAAGTCCTGTAAGTTGTGAGGTGGAGCCTCCATGGATCGGACTTGTTTGTTCAGCACATCCTACAGATGCTCGACTGGATTGAGATCTGGGGAATTTGGACTCAAACTCAGTGTTGTGCTCCTCAAACCATTCCTCAACCATTTTTGCTTTGTGGCAGGAGCATTATCCATAGCCACCAGGGAATACCGTTTCTATGAAAGGGTGAACATGGTCTGCAACAATGCTTAGGTAGGTGGTACGTGTCAAAGTCACATCCACATGGATGGCAGGACCCAAGGTTTCCCAGCAGAACATTGCCCAAAGCATCACACTGCCTCCGCCGGCTCGCCTTCTTCCCATAGTGCATCCTGGTGCCATGTGTTCCCCAGGTAAGAGACGCACACACACCCGGCCAGGCCACCTTCTTCCATCGCTCCGTGGTCCAGTTCTGATGCTCACGAAATGAGCCAACAGTGGACACGTGTCAGCATTCTGACCCCTTTCTATCAGAACCAGCATCAACTTCTTGAGCAGTTTGAGCTACAGCAGCTCGTCTGTTGGATCGGACCGCACGGGCCAGCCTTCGCTCCCCACGTGCATCAATGAGCCTCGGCCGCACGGGTATGTCCTTTCTTGTATCAGCGGTTCAGGATGCTGCGGGTGTTTTGATGGTGTGTTGTATATTTTCTTGGCACACTTTAGTACCAACTGAGTATCATTTAAACGCCACAGCTGACCTGAGTATTGTTGCTGACCATGTCCATCCCTTTATGACCATCTTCTGATCTACTTCCAGCAGGATAACGCACGTCACAAAGCTCAAATCACGTCAAACTGGTTCTTGATCATGACAGCGAGTTCACTAAACTCAAACGATCTCTCCACAGTCACCGGATCAATCCAACAGAGCAGATTTGGGATGTGCTGGAACGGGATACACAGCTGATGTTTCCAGCACCTTGCTGACTGTGTTTAAAGAAGAATTAGGGCAGTTCTGAAGGCAAAAGAGGTCCAAACCGGTACTAGCAAGTACTGTCTAATAAAATGGCCGCTGAGAGTGTGTATAATATACATAAGCAATAACATTTCTTCCACATGACTTCCATGAGATTTAGCCAGCAAAGTTACCATGTTCACAGAGTGGATTCGAAATAAACTTTATTTTTTGAAATAAAAAAATAAAATTTTCATTAATACAGACAGCCAACAGCCACCCAAAACTGTAGTAGAAAACAAGACTTCTTATCTCATTTCATTCTGCATCTCAAGTAAATGTACCTTTTTTTACGATCAATATTGATGCATTATTACTCAAATGGGACATAACTGAAAACTCCATTAACTCAGCTAACAGGGAACGTTCTCAGAACATTGTGGCAAGGTTACGAACAAACGTTCTTCCAGTAACGTTAATAGAAAGTTATCAAACATTCTCAAAACGTTAGCACAAAAACGTATACGTCATTCATGGAACTCGATACATTTTAGTTCATCTAACGTTCTTTTTTTAAATGTTACAAGTTTCGGAATGTAACATTCAAAAGTAACGTTTGCAAATTGGAATGTTCCCTTAAGTTTATATAACCTAGAACAGTTCAGAAATAACGTTTTCAAAACTATGATTTTTTTTTAAGTTGTCTGAATTATGAAAGTGTGGCCACATAAGCAATAAAACACTCTAGGTTCACAACCACAGGAAACAGCACAAATGCAAAAAGGAAATGCAAAAACAGGACACAAAGAGCACATGCAAACCTGCATATTTAACATTTCATCTGCTCCACCGGTAGTGGAGTTGAACCATGACATACTATCTTATAAATCTTTCTCTCTTTTAAAGCTCTGCAGATCCTTCACATCAGGGCTGGGTTGGGTCGCGTGCCACCCTGACACGGTTTCCTCTTCTCAACTTGTGAGTTTTCAACCAAAAGCCACACCCTCATGCTTTCTACATGCTCTTTATGTCTTTCCAGAAGTAACATAGAAGATCGATTCAAATTCTGCCCTGGTTTTTATATCTCAAACACCTCTCGAGAGTTTTGCATCACGTTCGTCTCGATCAGAACTGTATTTTTCAGTAAGTTGGTTCCTCTCGGTCTCTGGTGCTCTTGCGGAAATGACTGATCACATCTCAAGGCCATGAGTGCCTCACGCTCACATCATCAAACAAACTCAGGCCTTTTCCCCTACATAGGGCACGAGCGGATCCCATCCTATGGCCGTTTGATCCAGCATCTTTAGAGCCAGGCCCAAATTAAAAAACT
The DNA here is from genome assembly GCA_037101425.1 of Elopichthys bambusa. NCBI lineage: Eukaryota > Metazoa > Chordata > Actinopteri > Cypriniformes > Xenocyprididae > Elopichthys > Elopichthys bambusa. The sequence goes on from CM074437.1 coordinate 36,054,479, forward strand.
GAGACGAGAAAAACCCAGAAGAAGAAAGAAAACCCTCCAGTCCTTACCTTTCTCTCTGCACCGGCAACAAGCTTCAGTGTAAAGTGTCTGTGACGCAAGAAACCACTAAACTTCCCTCACTGACTTCCTGAGTCTTTTAGTTTCTGTCTTGATTCTCCATTTCTAATTTATGCCTTTATGTCGTCCGCTGGTGTCTGTGTTCATCCATATGTGCAACATCAGGCCAGGTTATTTAGCAGCCTAAATATGAGGAAAGATAGATGCAGGGAGATCAGGACACAGAACACAGACTTTTAAGTATATACTATGATTTATATGTATTCATTTAGCAACAGTTTTATCCAAAGCAACGTGCAAATGAGGAACATCACATGCAATTCATCATAAAAGCCAACAATATTCATAACACACAAGTTTAGAGTATATAAGCCATATTAATTCATAAGCTAGAAAAGAACAACTTATTCACTTACCATGGTATTTCCATGTTGCATTTTCCCAACATGGTACATGTTATGATGTGAAAGCATGGTATTTCTATTGTGTGTATATATGTTGAAAAGTTTATTTTTCTAAATGTAAAGCAGAAATGTTCATTTAGTGAAAATGAAAACATTAGTTTGCATGTTATTGCAAATATGCATGAAAAAATTAGGGGGGAAATCATGTTTTTGTCATAATTGTGACAAAAATTTGTCATAATTTAATATTTTTGACTTTTCAAGTCAGAAATTCAATTTTTATCTCATAAATATGACTTAGTATACATTATAATTGTGACTTTTGTAATAATTATGACTTTTTAAGTCATCATTTTGACTTTTTAATGTCATAAAATATTTACTTTTTAAAGTTATAATTTCAGTGTTAATGTCATAACATTTTCACTTTTTACATCATAATTCTGGCTTTTCATCTCACAAATATGACTTAGTATCCCTTACATAAAATAGGTGTACTTAAAATTCATTTTAAGTATACTTAAGTAAAGTTTAAGCATATTTTTAAGTATACTTTATGTTGTAAGTATACCAATACCAATGTACTTGTAGTATACTTGTAAGTGTACTATTTAAATACCACTTTTTAGTATACAAAAGCATACTTTTAAGTATACTTTAACAGTAGTACACAACTACTACATTTTTCATTTGTACTACTTTCAGATATGCTTTTATTTTAATTTATGAAAGTACACTTTGAAGTATACTCTCAGTAAACTAGATTTATACTGCAAGTATACTTATACGTTTTCTTTTGGTGAACTTAACATAATTATTTTTGCACTTTAAGTATACTAGCCTACTATGTTCCTACTTAGGTATTTATTTTTAAACTTGAAATATACCTTTAACTGTACTTGAAGTAGATTTGAAGTAAATTCCTATGGAAACTACCAGTGGACTAAATACAAAAGTGGATAAAATCGATAAAATAATCATCCTTCTCCATTTATTTTTGAGGACGCTCGCTGATTGGCTACATTTTATGTCATACCTTGAATATTTTGACTAGCGATGGGCGCTTTTGAAACAGTTTTGTGAAGCCTTTGCAACCAGATTCAGAGCCGTTATTAAACTGCCAAAATCACATGATTTATGTTACGTCATAACTGTTTCGAAATTTCACTGGTTTAAGTCTAAGGAATATATACTCATTTTTTATTATTTTGTTTGGTAATTTTTTGTTTAATGAGGAAGACTCTTCTCAAATATTTTTATTTAGGCTATCTGGTAAATTGTGACATATTCTTGAAACACCATGAGAATGTCTGGAATAATTCTATCCTGTTTGTTACATGTTGATGCTCTTTCATGTGGGGTGTGTTCATTTTCCTCTGTTACTTTAATTAAAAAACAAAGATCAATTGTTCGCCGCTAGGGGGCGATGATCTAACTCATGAACCAGTGTCTATATATAGTTTTTACCTGATTTCGGATCGGTTTTATACATTTGTGGACATTTTTTTTTTTAATGGCATAGGCTATTTATATAATAAAAAGGAAGAGTAGTTAATAGTCTCTTATTGGCCTGTTAGTCAAGCCTTCCATAAAACAAAGCTCTGTAATTTAATATTGTACATACACTTCATATTTAATGGTATTAAATGGTTTGTTAATTGCATTTAACAGATTACACTTTCAACAAAACATTTGTAATGTGCTTGTAAAAGGTGTTTTTAATCATATTTATATTTGGGGTGAGTTTCTGTTCTGACCAGCAGGGGTCGCCAGCGCGTGGCGTTTCGAGCGCTTCGAAACAGTGAATCATTTAGCGAAGCAATTGGTTCATTTGATTCAAAGCTTCATTACTAATGTTCATATCTTGAATCAGCAATTGCTACACCTCCTGTGATCCTCTCTATCGCCCCAGAGCTGAACTTGAGACGCAGACAGGCACTTACATATCATATATCATTATTATTTTGTGTGTTGTGGCTCCCTCTATTGACACACAGAGCCGCGTGCACGAGCACATTCTGTTCCAGACGGTTCTGATCCGCCTCTGATTCGCGACCCACTCTTGTAAAACACCACAACAGCCGATTACAGAGAGTGTGAATATGAGAATAATAAAAGTACACTGAAAAAATGGTGATCTTCCTCAGTATTTTTGTCTTGTTTTGCAGTACAAATATCCACACACAAGTGACTTTCATCTAACATCTAAAAGTAACAAAGTAGAGAACATATAAAACACAAAGTAGAGCTTTGAAGAGGTAAAGTTAAATAAAATGCAGAGTCAGAAATTATGCTTTTTTTACATTTATGTGTGTGTGTGTGTGTGTGTGTGTGTGTGTGTGTGAGAGAGAGAGAGAGTGTGTGTGTGTGTGTTTTCACTCAGTGTTCCTGAGATTTCTCTCTCTCACACACACACACAGATGATGACGGGCACACGGAGCGTGGTGTTATGGGTAATAATAGATCACACGCACCTTGCTGAATCCATTAGAAGCAGGACATTGTGATTCATGTTGTTAACGGCGCGCCGTGACTCGGATCGGACAAATGAAGGCGTGTTGGAGAGCGTGTCACATGTGATGTGGGCTTCACAACATTTACTGTCATTCAGACTTACTTAACTGCAGCTTCATTATGAATTTATTTTATAACTAAACAATAAAATTAAATAAATTTGTGTCAGTGTACTTTTCAGTATTTCGGTCTTGTTTTATATCTTAAACATTCTTAAATCAAGATACATTTACTGGAGAAGCAAAATGACTGAAGATATGACTGAAGAGTTTGTGCTTAAAATAAGAACAAATATCTGCCAATGGAGTCAGAAAAATAAACTTAATTCAAAGGGAAAACAAGATTATTTTTCTGTCCCCATCGGCAGATATTTGTTATTAAGCACAAACTCACTTCATTTTGATAATTGTTTCAGAAAACAAGACTTAATATCTTGAATATTTTTGCTGCTCTGGTGGACTGGTGGGGCCGGTGGTAACTTCATGGACAGTGGTATGGCGGAGCAGTGGGGTATTCCTGCCACCCCCCTTCCCAGTCCCATCTCCACTCGGTCCCTCAATGATGCCCCTATCACCACCATCACTCACATCAACCCCCCACCCCATAAGTCTTGTCGTCTCGGGCAATCACAAGCTGTACCTTCCGGATTTCCTGAGAGCTCCAGTGGTCCTGGGGCACCCCTGTCTGATGCCACAAGGTCCTCATGTGGATTGGGCCGGGAATTCTGTTGTCATGGAATCAGTCCTGTCTTGCGTCTCGATTGGGTGCTGCCTCTTTTCCTGGCACTGTGTTTCCTGTTTTGCACGTGTAGGCTGCTGATCTGTATGGGGTATCGGCGAGATACCACAATCTTCGGCAGGTCTTCAGTAAGCCATGTCCTTGCCACCTTATGATTGTGCCATCAATCTCCTCCCAGGAGCTTCTCCGCCCAAGGGTCGCCTATATTCCCTGTCCGGTCCAGAAAGAGAGGCTATGGACATGTATATTTAAGAATTCCTAGATTCTGGTCTTGTCCGCCCCTGGCTCCTTACATCCTTCTACTGATTATAGAGGTTTGAATGACATTACTATTAAAGATAAGTATCCCTGCCCTTAATGTCATCTACCTTTGAACCTTTGCAGGGAGACTAGGTCTTCAGTTAGTTGGACCTCCGCAACACTTATCATCTGATCCGGATTCGAGAGTGGGTTAAGTGTAAGACCGCATTCATCATTTCTTCTGGACACATTGAGTACCGGGTCCTACCGTTGGGCCAAGAGGTTGAGCTCATGCCCGATGGGCACTCTTCTTCAGCCAGTTCAACTTCACTCTCTTGTATCGTCCAGGCTCTAGAAATGTTTAAACCTGATGCCCTCTCCCATCTGTTTGGGATTTCTGAGGCGTGGTGGTGGGGAATACCGTTGTCCCCAGGGAAATGGTGGGAGGGTCCCTCTCCTGGGGTGTCCGGAGGGTAGGCTATTTATGCCAGCTGTGTTGCACGGTGGGGGCATTCATTAAAGCTAGTCTGTCATCCAGGAGTTCGGGGATCACTGGCCGCTAGGGGTGTGATAAGTTCAAAACGTGACAAGATTTCTTGTCAAGGTGAAAAGCTGTCTCGCGATATTGACAAGAGTAAGTGATGAGATGACTGACAAGGCCATGGCGGAGGATTCATTGCACAACATAGCCGAAGCGTCGGACAAATGTCTGATCCTGTAGAATGCTGGCGCAATAGATCACGAAAGTAAAACGCGAGCACGCATTCAAACGCGATTTCAATACCCCCCATTTTAGCGGCTCCCTGACGCATGCGCATATCTCCCAATATGAAAGCTATCTTAGGCTGGGCTGTGTAGTTGTAACCTTCTCTGTATCATGTTTGCTCTCGTGAGCTGTCTCGTCACACCCCTACTGGCCGCCATCTGCCAGTGATTCTGGTGGCCATCCATGGCCCAGGATGTCAGGCAGTTTGTGTTGGCGTTCTAACCAGCCTCCTGTTGGTCTGCTTCACCCTTAGCCCATCCCTGGTTACACATAGCGCTTGACTTTGTCACTGGCATTCCGCCATCGAGGTAACACTGTCGTATTGACAGTGGTGGACCGCTTCTACAAAGGTGGCTCATTTCATTCCCCTTACCAAATTACCCTCAAGTGCTCAAGTGGTGGTTGATCACGTCTTCCGGTAGATTTAGTCTCCGATAGGGAGATCCCGTTTCTGGATGTCTGTCATCAGGTTTCCATCCTCATACCAATAGGCAGTAGCCCCTCACTGCAGAACATGAGATCCAGGATCCAGATCCAGGGGGTGGAGACGGGTAGGTTTAGGGATCAGGGGGTGGAGACAGGTAGGGTTAGGGATATGTAAAGTGGGAGGAGTTGGCTCTGGATCCAACCTCACCCCCTGGATCTTGTGTTCTGCAGTGTCCCAATGGGCAGTCTGAGCAGGCAAATCAGGATCTGGAACAAGCTCTCAAGCTCATTCTCGCCCCAGAATCCGAGCTCTTGGAGTCAACAGTTATCCTTGATTGAGTACGCCCACAACATATTGTCCAGCTGCCACAGATATGCCCCTATTCCAATGTTCCATTGCGTTTCAACCTCCTTACAGGAACAGATGCCGCAGTTCCGTCTGCCGTAGCCTTTGTCCGGCAGTGTCCTGCACCTGGAGGAGGGCTAAGGAAGCCTAGGCCTGGGTTTCTTAGATGAACCAAGGCAGCTCCTGCTCCATGCTACAAGGTATGGACGTCAACCAAGGACCTAACTCTCCGGATAGCCTCTCGCAAGTTTGCTTCCAGGCTCATTTGGCCATACAAGATCACCAAGGTGTTTAGTCCGGTGGCGGTAAGACTCAAGCTACACTGTCAGGTACACCCATGTTTCTTGGGTGTTTCATTCCTGCCTTAACCCATCTGTTTCCGTCATGTCCCCGGGCTGATCTGTCCATTTTTTCCCCCTGTCTCTGTCTTGTGTTTGTTTGGAGCACATGGATTTGGTTTGACAGTACACCATGTGCTTTGCTGTCATTGTGGCGTCTTATCCAACCCTGTGTTATTCCATTCCTTACCTTGTTAATGTTTCACTCCCTTCACCTGTTCAGTATCAATTAAATCCTTTACTCTCCTATTTTAGTCCCCTCTCGTGTGCCATCTTGTGCCAGATCATTGTTTGTGCTCCGTGCAAGCGATTATTCCAGCCTCATCTCATCAATTCGTACTGGAAAACAAGACAGAAATAAGTTTTTTCACAGTTATATAGGATACAGTGGGATGTCAGCTACTTAGATTGTGCATTTAACATAAATAAACAGTAGGTAAAAATAATACAATAAAATAATAATAAAGGAGTTACACAGACCCGGCAACAAATAACGGCCCTCTCAGAATGCAGTTTATCTGTTCAAAGTCTGATATCAGCTCACACTAACACTGCTCACAAATATATAACAGCGGGAAGAAGCTCCATCTGTGATGTGAAGATAAATGAGGGGGTGGATGATATTCCTGTAAGTGACAATAGTGACAATGTGCCACCAGCAGGGGTCTCCAGACACACACCGACACCTCCCACACACACACACTTCTGATTCACTGCATTCTTGCCTCTATTGAAGCCTTTTAAATAGCTATATTTATTTATATAGAGAAAGAGATATAGAGAGAGAGATGAACACAGACAAATATGACTCACATTACAACTGTTTGTTCTGCAAAACCAACAAGTATCTCTCTTTAGATTGCATTTCATGTCGTTGAAGGTCCATCAGCTCTGAACTATTTCAGATAAAATGATTGAAAGGTCATCATATAAACTTTGAGCGTTAAAGACTTGCTTACTAAAATTAGATTAATGAAGCTAAAGAGTTTTGTGCTGTTGCTAAACATTATTATTATTTTTTTTTTTTTGCAGTGTACAAATATGAACAGCATCAGCTCATACAGAGGGCTGGTTTTGTTAGTTACACAGAAACTGACGCAGCATAAATACACACACATGTGCTGATAACCTTAAGGTGTGTGTTTGTAGTGTGTGTGTGAGATGGTGAACCAGTTGAGCCTGTCATAACAGCGCAGGAATGAGGGTGTGTGGGCGAAGACAGGTGAACCGAAGCACGGCCGGATGTCAGTAGTTTAAGTTAGTAGTGCTGCTTAGTTACTGGCCAACGCACACAGATTTCTTGATGTTTTTACATGAATCGAAGCTTTCATAAAGACAGATGTGATCAGTTTTGAAGTCTGAATCACATCTGAAAATATGTGAAATATTTCACAACATAGAAGATCATTCATTAGCAGAAGCTTTTATCGAGAACAAGAAGCACACGAGCGAATCATCATGAGAGGAATGAGAGGAATAAACCACATCATATGAAATAACATGATCACAAACCATAACAGAAGTGTGTGTGTGTGTGTGTAGGAGCAGAATGTCCAGTACAGAGGAGGAAGTGTCTTTTGCTTCATCAAGCTCAGTGTATCACGTACTTCAGTTGTGAGTATGAGCGAGTGTGAAATGAGCGGGGTACAATACGAGAAGGACAAATGTGTGTGTGTTACAGTAATATCACGTCTCAGCTGTTCTGTTCTCACACACACCTGTTTTCCCACAAAGCATCACTTACAGAACGTTCTCAGAAAAGCGTGACATTGATGAGACAACCATGGAAATATTAATTTGTCTATTTGATTGGTGTATTTTGTTTTCTTCTACTTCATTCAACTGAATTTTATTAGTAGTATTGTACAGTATACACTTCCTCAGTGTTTCTCTCCTGTTTTCCGGCACAAATATCTAAACATTCTTAAATCAAGATGCATTTACGGTGACTAACGATATTAAGTTTTGTTTACCGAAAAATGTATCAAAAAATGAAGTGAGTTTATAATAACCCTGATGTGGAATAAAACACATTTCAAGCTAATTAATGCATGAAAGAGCAAATGCAATATTTCCCTGATCAGTGAGGTAAACAGATCAATGATTCATCGATCATCTCAATCGATCATTTTCTCTCTTTCAGACTGCAAAATCTGCGACTCATTTATGAAGGAGATAAAAGCATCATAATGGGCCGCTTGCGTTTGTTGGCTCGAGAGACGTTCATCAGGGTCCATTGATCTGGAAAGGTCAAAGTTCGTCCGTTCAGACGGAGAGGCGAGCTCAGGGTCAATATGGCCTGATGGTGATTGAACGCATTTGAATGTGACCGTCACGCCGGAGGTCAAAGGTCACAGGGTCTTTATGAAGCCTCATGTGTCATTATTGTATAACAGGCGTATATGATGTGACATCTGAGATCAAAGTACCAGAAAAACACAAGTGATCAGACTGAATTATTATGAGACGCTGCTGCAAAAATTATGTTCTTCCTCAGCATATTTGTCTCATTTCCAGTACAATTATCTAAACATTCTTAAATCAAGATATATTTACTGAAGAAGCAAAATTACTGTGAAAAAAAAGTGTGTTCACAGCAAAACTTTGCCCATCATGTTTTAGGGTTCAAATTAATTAGCTATATATATATATATATATATATATATATATATATACACACACACGTGTGTGTGGGCAGTGTTATTCCTGGAACAGCTCGTCTTCATGCTGTGATCTCAATGAGTCTTTATGAATCTACCTAATAGAGAATTACTGAGTGGGCAGAAACTCTCTCTCTCTCTCTCTCTCTCTCTCTCTCTCTGTTTATCAAACCTTTTGAAACTCTCTAAGTGTCTCTCCATCTGCTCTGATTGTGAGGAATCATTTGTGTGATTCTGCTGGCTGGATTTAAACAGGGTCAAATGAGTTAAAAAGGGTCCTGAAGCTGAGAGAATCATGAAATTAGACAAAATACAGACTACAGGTACATTCAAGGAGCAGAAGATGATGTCATTCAAATCACTGTCCATCAGAAACACTCTTTTTATTGCCAGGCTGTGAACTGCTTGTAACTAAACTTAAAAAACGAGACCTTCCCTGACTTCCTAGGTTGTTTATGAAAGCCTGTAGACTGATTTTAAATGTGAAGGACTCGGGTCGTTTTTGCCGGGAAAATCAAAAGCGTGTGACGTTTACGTTCTCGAGAGCCTCTCTTCCGTTCAATGACACTTGAAACAAATGATAAATAATGCCCGAAGAGCCGTTCTGTACTGCAATGTGTCACGCAAAGAAAAGGGATTAGTTCAAACTATAGTCTCACATAACCAGATCTGTAAAGTTCTAGAGTCTCAAATATACTTTATAATCAAACGATCATAACAGTGTGATTTTAAATACCTCATCTGTCGACATGATGCCGGTGAATCGCTACGATCAGGTGCTTTAACGCTTGTTTTCTCACGCTGTCATTTTTGTTGTGTGTTTATTTTGTTATTGGGAGGAAAGAGCACACATTTACATATTCATCTAAACGTCGCTCTCAGCAGCGTGGAAGGCGTCGGGATGTTCATTAACAGTATATGAACAGTTATCAGCCTTGAATCACGTGAGCACGAGTGCTGCAGTTCACTTAATGCCCACCAGTGTCACTAATAACAAGGGTTTCTGAATTCTACATATAGATATAGCCTCTTTAAATAACCGTCTTGAGATGTTCAGACTGGTGGCCGCCAGGGGGTCTTATTATAATATTACCGCCCCTTAATCTGCACGTTTCTACACACAGCGCCGCCATTTTGTTTTTGCAAGCGACAACGGTGTACCAGTTCTAACGGCATGACAAAAGTTCATGCTAACTGTTCTGTCGTTGGTGTGTGGCTCTGTTTGGCAAACAGGTATGCTATGTATAGTGGGCGTCCATACGGGATTTGCACAAAAGATGACGGCACATGCTAGTGGATGAGTTGAATCAACTCCACAGCAAATACATACATTTATCCACTAACCATTCAGAAACGTCTAAAAGTTGTAACTTCTTCCTGAGTCTCTCCATCAGTGTCGACTCCGGTTTGGACACTTTCGTCATTTTGGCTGCGTGAGATTCTCCAGCTTTGTTGTTGTTGAGCGACCGAAGCGCGAGCTGTTAAAGCTCCGCCCTCTTCTGGAAAGCGCCAGCTCATTTGCATTTAAAGGGACACACACAAAAATGGCGTGTTTTTGCTCACAAGCAATTTGCGAATTTGACAAGCTATAATAAATGATCTGTGGGGTATTTTGAGCTGAAACTTCACACACACATTCTGAGACACCAGAGACTTATATTATATCTTGTGAAAGGGGCATAATAGGTCCTCTTTAAGACAATCTCCTTATATAGAACCTTTTATTAAAATAAACTGAGTTAAAATGTACAATTAAAATAGAAACAATTTGTATTGAATAAAACACTATAGAAATAAAGCTGACTTGACAATAATAGTATATAAGTATTAATAAACTAATATTGGACTAACCAGAGCAAACTGATCTCTGATCAGTCAGTGTGTTCTGAATTAGACAGCAGTCGGTCTGGATCAGATCAGCAGCTGCTCCTCAAACACCTGCAGCTCCTTCCTGTGACGGTTTGTGTATCTCGTCCTCATGTAGGTTACATGAGTGTGTGTGTGTGTGTGTGTGTGATCATTACTCCACATCTCTCTCACACACACACCTGTGTAAATGTGGTCTTTTCTCCTTATTTCTCCTCCTCCACTAGACTTGTTTCATCACCAGCACTGCCTGGACATTGTGTCTGAGGTCAAAGGTCAAGGGCCAAGGGTCACGTCTCTGAGCTCAGCTCAGGCTCTGGCCCTTTCAAAAGTGATGAATAACCAGGAGCTGCTGTAATGACTTACATCGCTTCTCTTGTTGTCCATCGACTGAAAATTACAACCAAAAGCTGCACAATGTGGCATCGTATATTATATTCCGAGTTGTGTTGCAGTAAAAATAGCAATAGGACAGTGTCAGTGCAGCCATTTGACGTCATCGACATAGAACGCACTGTGCTCCTAAACAAAATGGCGCCGCCCGTTGTCCAAATATGTCATGGATTTTTTAAATAACGTAAATCTTTCATGGGTTTTCTACTACATATTTCAGTAATAGACATCATTTATGTTATATTAAGTCTAAACACCAGGGGTTCCCTTTAAGCACAAACTCACTTCATTTTTATTTTTTGCTTAATATCTTCAGTCACTTGTATCTGTATCTTGATTTAAGGATGTTTAGATATTTGTGCTGGAAAACGAGACAGAAATACTGAGGAAGAACATCATTTGCAGTGTGCGTGTGCATGTGCGTTTTTTGTCACTCACGACGAGAAAATCCCTCACGTGTTGACGCTGACAGGCAGCCAGATAGACAGGATGTGATGCGTCACAGTGGACGCTGCTTCCTCTTTCCTCCCCACTTCCTCTTCTTCATCAGCAGCACAGGACGTTGGGTAAGAGCGAGGTCTGTGCTGCTTCCTGTCTGAGATTACAGAGACACGGACACAGGAAACTCCTCGTGTCATTTCCTGCACGGTGTTCACTTCCTCCGAGCTCAGGATCACTTCTGATTCAAGCTGCTATTAATCAGCGTTTTCCCAGTCTTGACAATATTCCTCATTTAAATAATTAATACGCAGAATAAAGGGGCGGGGCCTGGTTGAGTTAGTCAGTAGTGTGTTGAAACTGGCGGTTATGGTAAGGGGCGGGACATTTCCCAAACACCAATCACAACACACTGCTCCAGCCGACCAATCAGAGCACAGTGTGCTTTTCAGAAGGAGGGGCTTCATAGAGACAGGAACTAAACAGAGCGTTACTGACAGACTGGGAAGAGAGGAGCTGCAACAATGGAGAATATGAGGAAAATAATCAACCTGTTCTGGTAGAGCCTGAAAACGACATCACGAACCAATCACAGACTCCAGACTGGGTCGATATGTAATATCAGACACACATTGATCTGCAGGTGTGACACTAAATCCTGCTCATTATTTGAGGGTCAGAGGAGAGCGGTGCAATTAAAGATCAACGCTTTATTACAAACCCTCAAACGCCGGACGTCAGTATGGATCTGTTCTCGGGGGTTTAGTGCTTAAAAACACTAGTAATTACATCTGCAAACACATTCACAGTGTAAATGAGGCTCAGTACGTTTCATCACTGGAATAACCGAGTCTCTGTTTGTGATCAGTCATATTCACACTGCAAAAAATGATGCTTTTTCTGTCTTGTTTTCCAGCACAAATACATTCTTAAATCAAGATACTAAATGCACATTCTACATGTTTTGTCATAGTTCTAGTTATCCACATTGTGATTGTTAGCGTGTTTGTTTTTGTACGTCGTGTTTCAGAATGTCACTCATTGGTTTCTGTTTCAAATCCTCTTCAACAACAAACAACAGTGTGACTCGAGTCGCAAGAACCCGCAGAGAGCAAACCAACACACCTGTGACTGACGGATCGACACACCTGTGTGTGTTTGTGTCTGAGTAACACATCAGCAACGTCACATGACTCAACCGCCAGCTAGACCAGACCAACATCAAAACAGTTTAATAAACACGCAGTCATTAGGAAATGAACATGAAACGTTGCATGTTTTTTTAGCAGGTTTAGTCATGACGACACTGATATTTAAAGTGAAAACAGAAAACGGCAAACATTTCTTTATCTTAATTTATTACCTAAAAAGAAATAACTAAATTGCAAGCCACACAAATGTATTGCTCATGAAAAAACATCTTCATTTTTAACACTATCCCAGCTGACAAAAATATGTTCTAAGCAACACAAACATTAAGGGAACATTCCGCAAACATTATGAGAACGTTACTTTTGAATGTTCTCTGAACATTCCGAAACTAGTAACATTTAAAAACTGTTAGATGAACATTAAACTAAAAAAAATATATATATATATATAAATAATGTTTTTGTGCTCAACATTATTAAAGACCAGAGGGCTTTGAACGTATGTTACTGAAGAACGTTCTGTTAGCTGGGATGGTTTACAATGTGACAAAAACACACGAGAAAGAAGGAAAAGTAACACAAAACCACATTGTTTCACAGTTACCAGATGGTTTTATAAATTAATACAGTCGTATGAATGTGCTACACGGCTTCTGAAGCAACTCTCAGAGTCCCGCTACATGCCTTCATGATCATCACAGAAGCGCTTCTGATGCATAAACTGGACAACAAAGACCCAACAGAAGGAGACAAACGTGAGGACGAGTTCATTATCAGTGATGCATGAAGAGCAGGCGACATCAGTCGCACATCAGAGTTCAGTTCACGCTTGTTCAAAAACTGACTGACGCCTTCCAGATTCCACAGTCTGCCAGTAACAGGAAACAGACATTCATAGAAGAGCTTTGGGGAATCCACATCGATCCAGATTATTTGCATTTGTTGTTCCTTAACGATAAAATAAGGCCGCAGTCACTGAGTTTATGTGTGCCGTTCTTTATCCGGTGTCCAGCAGAAGAAAGAAATGAGTAAGAGGTTTGCTTTAGCTTTCATAATGACAGCAATGTTTCCTTCTCTTCATTTCAGAAGTACAGTAAGTGAGAAACAGATACGCTTGCTTCTGGAAACAGTCTGTGTTATTTGTTAAAAATGCTCAGATTCATCATAGAAACCACAGAAACTGAGTCCGGGCTACAAGAACATGAAAATACACGTTGCATTATGACTCTGTATTAAATTAATGTGTCATAGAAATGAATGGGTGAATCTCACAAAACATGTACTGGTCATATTTCACACTGAGAAACTGTATTTTCCCTAAAGAATGAAGACTATTTTTTAGCACGATTTTTAAATAAATCTTGACTGAGAATAATGAGAACTCTACAGTCAAACCAGAATTTATTCAGACACTTTCATTCATTAATACAGTTTATTCACTATAGTTTTAAAAAATGGTAATAAAATATGACAAGATCTCGCAGTTAAACTGTGTCAGAAATTTTTTTTTATCTTAATTATGTCCGATAACACTTAAGCAAAACATGGTCAGGTCAAAGTGTCTGAAGAATTTTTGGTTCCAAATTTTTATTAATTTCACTGGTAGTCCACTGTATGAAGAAGTTTTGGGTATAATATGTCACAGTTTACTTTATTTTGCTATCCTCACTTACATAAATGAACTATAGTGTCCTGAACACACTAGTTAAAATATATCAAAAATATCAGAAATGTCTGAACAACTTTTTGTTTGACTGATATAAGTATATATATATATATATATATATATATATATATATATATATATATATATATATATATATATATATACACACATATATATATATAAGCACAATTTTGAAAGAAATCTTCACTCTGAGAATTCTACTATATATATATATATATATACCATTTATGTTTCACATAGATTTATAATTATAATTATTTTATATATATATATCTCATTTATTTATTTTTTTTGCATTACAGTGATAAGGATTTGGGGTTTAAATGTGCTGAAATGTTATGCAAAATTTCAGACCGTTGATGGTCTGCTCAATTTATTCTCTTTTATGCAAAAAATAATATCCATTTTCTTTTGATTTTGGGGTGAAATATGAGCTGTACTTGTTTTCATGAGATTTGCCCAAATCTCAAGCCAAATCGCAGCTCTCTAGGCTGAAAATAACATTCGACTGAATGTCAGACTGTCCTCTAAAACACGTGTCAAAAATATTTTAATGCTCACAAGAGAAATGAACTGTGCAAAAACATCATCTAAGCAGAGTTGAACACCTGACGTGATAATGCTACATACTGCGTTTCATAACATCCATAAAGCGTACTGAGAATCCTTTCAAACGCTGCAAATATGATGTTCTTCCTCAGTGTTTCTGTCTCGTTTTCCAGCACAAACATCTAAAACATTCTTAAAATCAAGATACATTTACTGGAGAAGAGAAATGACTGAAGATATTAAGACTTGTTTACTGAAAATCATTTTGCTTCTCCAATATCTTGATTTAAGAATGTTTATTTGTGTTTGAAAACAGACAGAAACACTGAGGAAGAACATCACCGTTTGTGACGACGAGACCATGAATGCCCATAAAGCGGCTCCTGAAGTGTTTCACAGCTTCTGCTTTACAGTCGGACATTAATGCCCATGTTTTGTCCTGAGGCCGTTCAAGCAGCACATTTTCATCCTTTTGTTCGGCTCAAGCCACAACAAACTCTGTGTTCATGTCCGACGGCACGTCGGTTTTCCAGACCGGCTCCTCAAAGTCCAGGTCCAGGGATCCGTCGCTGGACAGGCTGCTGTTGCTGTGGCTGCGCGCGGCCTTGCGTTCGGTCAGCCAGTGATACGGGCCGCGCGTGTCCCTCCTGGCCTTCCGTCGGAGCTGCCGCTGCCGCAGTAAGAGCCGCAGCTGCTCCACTTTACAGCGCGTGGCCTTGTTCTCCGTCTGCCGCAGACGCTCGCCTGACACACACACACAGAGAGAGAGACACAACATCACTGCCACGAACTAAAGAAATGAGCTTCTTCCTCAGTGTTTGACTGAAGATATTAAGTTAA